>PVHY01001085.1:0-175968 GCA_004024945.1 Uropsilus gracilis | reverse complement strand
CTGGGCCAGCCGAGGGTTGCAGGTCCTCGGTGGCCACCTGGCCAAGCTCACATGGCTCACATCTTTACAAGATGGCCGATTCCCATCTCCTCTCCATATTGGAATCCCAATCCAATCGCCTAGAATCAAATCGAATCCTCCTCTTTGTTTGCACACCCTTTATATACCCTGATTTCCCGCCTTCCAGGAAATCTGTTACACTTCTTTTTTTCCCCCTGCATCCCCCTGAAGGGAAATTCCAGCTAAGGTCATTCCCCCATTTTAACATTACCTGTCCTTGAAATCTGCAATCTTAAACAGGAGACAATGGGGGGGGGTGCACCCTATCAAGGGGTTCTTTCTCATTCTGATATAGGATGGAGAAGGGGCTTGAGGACAGTGGTGTAAAGCTAGGAGCTGTTTTTCTCCTCAAAGGAGAGAGAAAGACTTCTATTAGGCTGACACACTTTTCCTTTCCAAAATTTAACCATAAGCCACTCAAAACTGAGGGAGCAAAGAGAATCTTTTAGATTAAATGTCTCTTTAAATAAATAGGAACTGTATTGTCTTCAAGGTTCTTTCTAGGCAGGGAGTAATAATAGCTGTCATGTACGGTGTATTTGCTGTGAGCCATGACACTTTCCCAATACTTCATAGGCCTTTGCACATTTAGTCCCAATAACAGCTTATGAGGGAAGCACTATTATTATCATTTCGCTTCTCACAGATGAGGACATTTAGGTATAGAAGGTACAGAAACCACTTCAGGTCACATAGCTGGCACACAGTAAGAGAGAATGTACCCCATGGTTCCCGCCAGAGCCTGCCCATTACCCACTCTGCTGGGCTCCCTCAGCCTCAGGGCTGATGTGTACTTAATGACGTGAGTCTACATTGAAAGAGCACTTTATAGGTTTTATATTAACCCACTTGATGCTCTTAAAAATGCTGTAATGTTGATACCATTATTATTGCTATTTTTGAAATGAGGAAACTGAGGCACAGAGACTCTGGGTAACTGGCCCAAGATAACAGAACTACAAAGAGTTAGATTCAGGGGCCCGGTGCAGATCTTGAGCAGATTCCAGGCTCAGAAACTCTTTACTATGTGCACTCTTAGTTCCTATCCATTTCCCTCATTTGTCCTTTGGGGCTATGGCTGCTTACATGCAACTCCCAAGGAAAGTCGCTGTGCTTTCTTAGGAACATATTCTAGCAACTCCAGCCAGACTTCTAAATTATTATCCTGGGTCAGCAAGAATTTGTCTTCATTAAAGTCACTTTAGAAAGAGAATGGAAATTGCATATACTAAGCTTCCCTTTTATGCCAAGCTCTGTGTTAAATACTGCATGTATATCACCTTACTTAATGCTCCTAGTCCTCAGAGGTAGCAACAACACCCATTTTACAGGTGGGAAAACTGAGGGTCAAAGTGAAAAGTTAAAGACCATGTTAGGAAGGAGGAAGCTAGGTCTCTCACTAAAACTATATCCTTGACCTTCTGACTCATTGGATGAATGGAGCTTATTCCTTCTACCTTATTTCCTGAACTCAAAAGACTTCTTCCATCCTATTTCCTTCCAACTCCCAATTCTTAGATTTTATACAACCCATTAACAAGAAAACCTGGGGAACACATCATATTTAGATTCCTGAGGGATTTCTCCTTTACCCCCAAATCATAAGAAAATATAGTTTTCCAAATCTTTGAAAAGTTTCCAAATTTTTTGAAAGCTATGTTGGCTTTCCACAACCTCAGCAAGGAGTATAGCACACTCTGTAGAGGCTGGCCACTGGGCCTAGTGTCCCTGAGTTCTCTTGAGAGACTTCCAGGCCCATCAGCTGGTTCATGCAGGACATAGCTGCCTGTTCCTTGAGCGAGTCACATGCCAACTTCCTGCTCCACCTCTGGTGCCTATGAAGGACTGCCTGTCCCCACATGAAGAAACCTCAGCTCCTAGGTTGTTTTTGAGATTCCATGTCTGATCTTCAGATATTTTTGGTTCCTTTCCACATTAGGTTGTCAATCAAAATTTGTCAATACATTAAAATCATGCTTCTCCAGCAACCCCTCATATCTGCTGCAAGCTTAGAAAACAGCAAAACAAGTGAGTTAGAAATGGAGATGGAGGAAGAGGCTGTGGAATCTGAATGAGAGCTAATGGGCCCCTCAATGAGGAAGTGGATGAACTCAAATATGTGGACTTGGCAGAATCTATTTTGACTATACAGAGTCCGCTTTTTGCTTCCTTTTATGACCATGGTGGAGAACCTCCTATGGCCAGGGTTAACCCTTGCTGTGACACCCTCAGAAAATGGCCCCCAAAGTCTTAGTAGTGGTCTAACTCAGAACTTGCCTGCCTTGAGCTATGGAAGGTCTTGCTTTGGTTTCTCCCAACAGCCTCTTTGAAAGAGCCAAAACACAGGTTGGCAGGGCTGGAATGTAGTCTCTGATGGACCTGCTTCTACCAGGCAGCTGGAAAGAGGGAGGTGAGGAGGCGGTCCTTTCAGCTCTTCACTTGGTTTGTACATGCCCACCTCCCCACCTCTGCTTTGGCTCTGTCAGTCCAGTGGAGGGGGCTGCATTTGTTTTGCATTGAACAAAGGGGAGATCAACTAAGGCCAACTGGTGACTGAACTGCTTAATGAAGTGCCCTATCAGTGGAGTTCATCACTTGGCTCCAAATGGAGTATCCAGGCTGCCCTTTCAACAAAGGGTATTCCCAGCCATTGCCACTTGACACCAAACATTATTCTTTACAAATAAGTGACATCTGCCCCTCCCCCTCTATGATTATCGCTAAGTTTGTTGTCTGCTTCTTATATCTGGAACATAAGGCAGCTTCCATTTTAACCAGAACTCACCCGAAAACGTAACTACATCCTTAGTGCACATCAAGAAGTCAAATTACCTACCTAAAAATGCAATCTATGAGAATAGCCCCATACCCCAGAGAACTCTGATTACTCTATCCACTGGAGGCACAGTCCCTCTGCCAGTTTCTCCCTGCAGTTGTGCCTCAGGGCAGGACACCGGCTCTTGAAAGCCTCCAGGACTACCATTTAGCCTCCATCTCACTGTGTGTGGCTGGATATCTAGGAAGGTTTGCCCCTTCTCAGACATCACAAACATGGCTTATTTTGTGAGCGTGTTCAATTTTTACCAAAGCGTAGCATGGATACAGAAAAGTACACAGATCCTATGTGTGAACTGGATGGATTTTCTCAAAGCAAGTCTCTCTGAACATCTAGTACCCTGGTTACAAAACAGAGCATGACCAGCCCCTTGACTCAGGGCCCCCACCAGTTACAAATTCTCCCTCCATTTTCCCAGTAGCCACCAAGCATCTAGGTTAGGTAACTCCTTGCATCATAGACCAATTTTGCCTGTTTTTGTATTTTATGCAGAGGAATCTATACACAGTACACATGACTTGTTTTCTTCAATATTCTGTTCAGAAGAGTCATCTACTTTGCAGTGTGCACTTGATTGTCGTTCATTATCTGCAGTATGTAGTGTCCCATGTATCGGCACATTCACAGATTGATCCATTTTACTGTTGATGGATATTTGAACAGTTTCTAGTTTTTGTTATTACTAATAATAGTTATGAACATTCCAGTAAGATTCTTGTATATGCCTTTGGTAAGCATCAACCTGATTTTAATTCATTTTAATGTATCATTTCTTTGAAAAAATGACAGAGAAGAATGACAGAAATGTCAGCCTCACCGAAAGTCATGGGATGGAAAATAACCTCCTTGATCTCATATCCTAGCTTATACCCATTCTTCAGAATCATGTGCAATATAATTAACAATTTCTTGTGTATTATGCTGATATTTCCTAGTGCCTGGACAACCACATTTAAATATATGCAATATAGCCTCCAAGAAAAATACAGGAATTGGTTCTTATTACATTGTCTGCTCCTCCCTCCCTTCAGCCCCTGACATCACACTATATAGCTCCAGTAATTAGGGGATGAAAGCTTCTGACTGTGGAAGGTGTGACTGGTCTTTCCTTTCTGTGAAATGAGGCTGAGCTATCACTTTTAGTAGGTCTTTATTACAGTAAGAAGTACAGAAGTTTACAACAGTAAACTTCATTTCTGCTTCCATAAATATTTGTTGAGTGGCTGGTGTCTTCGGCATGGGGCTTGTCCAAGAAGAGTTTCCAGTCTGATGGATGGTGGGTGAAAGGCACAGGAACAAATAGATTTGTACAATGTTTACAGGTGTTGTAATCAAAGCCTGTGAATAGGTTCTGTATAAATGAAGTATAAATGAAGGAGCAGCGAGTACCTACTGTTAAGATCAAGGAAGGCATCATAAAGTTGACCTTTGGGCCAGCCCTTGAATGATTCTTTGCTAGAACTCTGCTAGGCAGACAAGAAAGGAAGAGCCATTTAGACAGAGGGATGGTCCACAAACATATGGAGGCTTGAAAGTAACTGGCATGTCCAGAGACTGGCAACAACTTGTGAGTGGCTAAACTCTAAGATGTTAAAGTTGAGGGAAGACATGAGAGACCCAAGGAAGAGGGGCTAGAGTAGGTATTTGGGGTATAGGGTTCTTACACAACAGCTAGAAGGATCATCAATCACATTTAAAATGTGGCATACATCTCGCAGGTGCTTAAAAGCAATCACACACTCACAAAACACCAAAATACCATTTCCAATATCACATCTCTTGTGATGTCCTTGATTAGAGCATATATTGTTCATGTAACTACGTTGCTGACAGAATAAAATTCCCTAAATGAGAACCTTTTGGATGTTTCTGTGAATTATCCAGTCTTCCAACACAGCATCTGGCATTTAACAGATAGTCGTCGAAGAATGAATGAGCATGTGAATAAACAAGTGATTTCTAGCATGCAGTTGATGAAGGGGGCAACAGGGTTACCTTCTCTTTGTGGATTTGTATTGATGCACGGTCAGTTACTGTCTGCCTACATGGGGGAGAGGATGATTGGCTGGAAACTGGCTTCTGCAACAGACCAGGGTGTGTGCCTAGGAAAGGGCTTCATTTCTTAGCAGTAAGATCCCTGGGACATTCGGTTTCATGATAGCCAGATTTGTGATGGCATGGAGGTCAAGTTGGTAGGACCTTACAGCCTTATCTCATCCCTTTGCCAAGAGGAATTCATATAGTATTGAAATTCCTCATTTCCAAATCTGAAAGGCCTTGTTCAGAAGGAGGGAATCTGTGTCTTCATTGACTAATCTAACCTAGATACTCCACCAGAGATGTCTCTACCACTAGGGCTGAACAGATTAAAAAAAGTTACTTTCTTTTTCTCACTTGGCTTGCTGATCCTCCTGACTGTGGCCACTTTCCCTGGGATAGACCCCAATGTACTTGGAATTCTTCTTTAGGTGGCCAAGAAAGATCAACATTTTGAAGTTTCCCTGAACTCTGAGGAAATTTTTTTCATCAGGTAGTGTCTTGACTGGGTGAATCTTTCCTTACTCTTGCTCCTTCTCCATAATCTAATTGCTTGTGTATTTATCTGGGTTTCATCTGGACCTTCCCACTTAGGAATGATGATCTTGAACCTGGATACCAACCTCAAGGCCTGTTCTAACAAGGTCATCTCAACCACACGAGCCCATAAGAGCTATACTATATATGGTCTTCCTCTTCCTCCTTATGTTAAACTGCCTTCAATGATGAGACTTAACTTTTACAGGGTCTGTTTTTACTCTTTCCAGCCCACACATTCTCAACTGGAATGCAGGTAGCATTCATTTACAACTATAGTATACTTTGTGAATGTAATTGGTGGTTAGGTAATCCATACGGTAAAATCATGATTGTATAGATATGTGTCTGAAAGAAGCCCTTTCCTTACTCAAAGCTCTTCAATGGATTTAACTATCTCCCTCTGCCTTCCAAATTCACTGCCTTCTCTCTCAGCTAGTCAGTTATACCTGAACTTCTGTGTGTGGTGAACAGGTGGTGAGCATGGACTCAAAACCCAATTTCATAGCTCTACTTCATCACTACAACTATGTGACTGGTGGTGTAGGTCATTCCGCTTCTCTACACATAACCGCCCAGTTGGAAAAATGGGCATGGTGATTCTTGCCTTTCCAGAGTCATTTGACTGCTGACGGAGAGTATGTGTGAAGATGTCTGGTGCTGAGTAGATGTGGTCTGTGGAACTGGGTTTCCATTGTGGCTCTGCCATTTGCTAGTGGGTGAAATTAAACAAATGTAATCTTTCTGAGCCTCATTTGTACTAATAGGGATACTAATGTAAATCCTAAGCCTTCCAAGAGAGAATAAATGAATATTTGAAAAGAATCTAGTAGAGTCAAGCATCGAGAAGAAAAATAATTTATCATGTCGCCCCGCCTTCTCTGTGGGAGTTCAGGCTCTAGGTACTAACCTTTTGTGACCACCACCTTTTCAGTAGTCCCAGGAGATAAACACAAAGGTTCCCAAATCTTGCTTTTCAATGTGCTGTTTTCTCCTTCATAGATTTCACTTAGTGTTTTCTTTTTAACTTCCCCCCCTAATGTGTTGTGTTTCTTCTTCACTGATTTCTGAGGAAATTAAAGGATTTCTGTTGGATCTCAAGACAGAGGGCAGAAAACTTCGTGGAAGATGTGCTATTAAAATAGAATATTGCAGAATGCCAAGGTATTCTTTGCCAGAGAAGGGGCTGTGGAGATCATAAGCAGAATGACATGATAAAGACACAAATGTGTGTGAGTGTGAGAGATGTTGGGGAAGAAGGATGTGCTATATCTGAGTAATGGTTTGCAAAGTCACCCAGATGTCTTGGCTCATGGCAATCAAAATAGCCCCCACGGCTATTTTTAAAAAAGACTATTGCAAAAGTTTGTGGTGCATAATTCTATCTCTTGAACCAAGAACGATTTTATTAGTGAAAAATGGGAATTTATTTTATGTGTACATATAAAACTACAACCACAAGCACATGTCTATGAAATAAACAAGCTGTTGAAGACACGTGATGGTTGTTCCTGAAGCTTCTCCATGATTTTTCACCAGGGACTTGTTTTTTCACTTTGCCATCCGTGGGCTTTCACTAGAGATAGGCAGAACTGCCCATGCCAAAGGTTTAACAAAAGTTGATGGGAGAAAACTTAACATCGAAAAAATTGTATCTTTGAGTATAATTTGGGAAAGACCCCATTATTCTATTTTAGTGAGAGGACATTTCTTCCCAAAGGATGGAAGTTCTGAGGGCTACTGATACAGTTTGTGGGATGGAGAGGGCTGAGCTGAATGGTGGAGTTTGGGGGCAGGGTAGATGAGGGAGTGTGTGTGGACTGGGGGCAGAGGAAGGTGAGTTTGGAGGGAGCTGACAAGAGATTATATATTGGAGATCTGAGGAATCTGGAACTGATATCTTGAGCAAGAGGGAACTAAGAGAAGTTCTCACAAGGGGAGTGAGAAGAGGAAAGGAAATTCAGGAAGGACAAATCTAATGGGTGTGAAGAGTGGTTTGATGTACATAAGAACTGAGAGGGGAGAGAAAAATAATGCAGATTCTGCATGAAGAGATGGGGGAATCAGAAAAAGCATTTGTTAGACATCTCCTTGTCCTTACCCATAACACTCCAAAGTGCAAATGGTCCACTGGAAGAAAGAGGAAGGCTTTCTATGGGCTCCAGGCACTCTGGCTCTGAGTGCTTCAGAATGATTGGACTCAATCCAGCATGTCCGTCTGCTGCTGCTTTCTGCCTCTGCTAGCTTGCAGAGAGGAAGAAGAGAGTCCTGAATTCCTTCAGTGAGTAAGTGACTAAGCTCACACCACACTTGGGAGGAGGCTCCTATTTGTTCATCCTCCTTACCCTGCCTCTGTCCCCCCACACACCAGGGATTTCTTCCAAGAGTCCTTCATCAAGCCTGACCATGAATGGTAGGGGTCAATTCAAGCCATTTTACACCCAAGTTCAGGCTTGACAGAGAACAGAGTCCTGCAAGCTATTCCATTTGCTATTTGTAAAGACTTGGTACATTATGACTTGTAAGGGAGTAGGATCGGAAGGAGAAATTGTTCTTTCAACTGGCAAGCATGCCCATCTAGCATAATACTTTAAAATTTTTTAATTTAGGACCTAATTTCAATCAGAGTTTGCAGAAATTTAGTAACCTTACTTTTTAACTGTTTCTCACAAATTGTTTGTTTTTTGAACTTTTTAGCAGTCTTTTAAAAATTGATTGCATAGATATATGTATATATATTTGACATTGTTGTCTACCCTGAGAGGTTCTCCCACCACCTTGTTGCCCATGGACCATCATCTTTACTCTCTTGTGCCCATCCCTCTCCCATATTACCCCACCCCTTAGCCCCACTCTATGCTTTAGTTCTGCTGACAATTTGTTAGCTTTAAGTTTTGTTTGTCCTTTTCTTTGTTTTCTCTATATCCTGCATATAGATGTGGTCATTCAGTATTTCTCTTTTTCTTTCTGATTTATTTCCACTAGTATGACTCCTTCTAGGTCCATCCATGTTATTAAAAATGCATCAAATTTATCTTTTTTGATTGCAGAAGAGTATTCCATCATGTAAATATACTACAACTTCCTGATCCATTCATCTGTTTTGGGGCATTTGGGTTGTTTCCATATCGTGGCTATTGTAAATAGTGCTACAATAAACATCTGAGTACAGGTGTCCTTTTGAATTAGTGTTTTTGTATCCTTTGGATAGTCTCCCAGAAGTGGGATTGCTGGATTGAATGTTAGTTCCATTTTCAGTAGTTTGAGGGTTCTCCACACAGCTTTCCACAATGGCTGGACCTGTTTACATTCCCACCAGCAGTATGTAAGAGTTCCTTTTTCTCCACATCCATGCATCACTTGTTGTTGCCTGTTTTTTTTTTTTTGTTTGTTTGTTTGTTTGTTTGTTTGTTTTGAGATGGGGCATTCTTACTGTGTAAGATAGTATCTCATTGTGATTTTAATTTGCATTTCCCTGATTAAGTGATATTGAACATTTTTTTCATATGCCTATTTGCCATTTGTATTTCCTCTTTGGAGAAGTGTCTTTTAAGCTGTTTCCCCATTTTTTGATTAGGCCTTTTGCTTTGCTTTTGTTAAGTTGTGTGAGTTCTTTGTGGATCTTTGATATCAGACCCCTGTAAGCTGAGTGGAGTGCATAATTTTTTTCCCATTGTGTTGACTGTCTCTTTGTTTTGGTTATTATCTCTTTTGCTGTGCAGAAGCTTTTTAGTTTCAGACAGTCTAGCTGTTTATGTTTTCCTTCATTTTCTTTGCTTGTATGGATGTGTCCTGGAAGGTATTTCTGTGGTATATGAATGTGGAGTATTTTGCTTATGTTTTCTTCTATGTATTTTATGGCTTCAGGTCTTATGTTCAATGGTTTATCCATTTTGAGGTGGTTTTTGTATATGGTATGAGGGAGTAGTCTAGATTTATTCTTTTGCATGTAGCAGCCCACCTTTCCCAACACCATTAATTGAAGAGACTATCCTTGTTCCAATGTATATTTTTTGCCCCTTTGTCATTAATTAGTTGATCATACATGTGCAACTTTATTTCTGGACTTTTCAATTCTGTGATCTGTGAATCTGTTTTTATTCCAGTACCATGCTATCTTAATTATCATGTCTTTGTAGTATAATTTAAAGTCTGAGAATGCAGTCCCTCCACTCTCCTTTTTGTCAGGAGGGCTTTGGCTATTTGATGTTTTTTACTATTCCGTATAAATTTCAGTAGTATTTGTTCTATTTCTTTAAAGAATCTCATTGAGATTTTAATTGGAATTGCATTGAATCTGTAAATTGCTTTGGTAGGATGGCCATTTTGGTAATGTTGATTCTTCCAGTCCATGATCAGGGGGATATCTTTCCATTTCTTTGTGTCTTCTATTTCTTTTAACAAAGAAATAGAAGTTTTACAATTCTTTCACATTTTTTGTTAGGTTTATTCCCAGGTATTTACTTTTTGTAGGTATAGTTGTAAATGGAGTAGTTTTCTTCATTTCTTTTTCTTTGGAGTGACTTTTTGCATATAAGAAGGTAACTGATTTTTGTGTGTTGGCTTTGTAACTGGCTACCTAACTGAACTGGTTTATTATTTTCATTAGTGTTTTTAGGATTTTCTATATATACTATCATGCCATCTGCAAACAGTGATGATTTTACTTTTTCTTTCCCTATTTGGATTCCTTGTATGTCCTTCTCTGCCTTATTGCTCTACTAGAATTTCCAGCATTATATTGAAAAACAGTGGTGATAGTAGACAGCCTTGTTTCTGATGTCAAAGGGAAGATTTTCAGTTTTTCACCATTTAGGGTAATATTGGCTGTGGGTTTGTCATATATTACTTTTATTATGTTAAGGTACATTCCTTCCATCCCCAGACTTTTGAGGACCTTCATCATAAATGGATGCTTAACTTTGTCAAATGCTTTCTCAGTATCACATGATATGATCAGTGGTTTTTCTTTTTCTTTTTTTTTTTTTTGTTGATGCATTGGATTACATTAATTGATTTTTGGGTGTTGAACCATCTTTGTTTCCCTGGGATAAATCCCACTTGGTCATGGTGTATTATCCTTACGACACCTTGTTGGAGTCTATTTACGAGGATTTTGTTGAGAATTTTTGCATCTGTGTTCATTAGGGAGATTGGCCTGTAGTTTTCTTTCTATGTATCACCTTTGCTTGGTTTTGGTATTGGTGTGATGTCATTTTCATAGAATGTATTTGGTAGTGTTCCTAATTTATCTATTTTTTTAATTTTTTTTTTTTTTTTAAATAAGCGCTAGCTCATCTCTGAACATCTAGTAAAACTCATTTGTTAATCCATCTGGTCCAGGGCTTTTGTTTTTGGGGAGGGTTTTGATTACTGTTTCAATTTTGCTGCTTGAGATTGGTTTATTTAGGTTTTCTATGTCTTCTTTATCCAGTTTTGGATGGTTGTATAGTTATAAAATTTGTCCATCTCATCAAAGTTGTTGAACTTGTTTGCATATACATGCTCGTAGTAATCTCTAATTATCCTCTGGATTTCTGCTTTGCATGTTGTAATTTTTCCTCTTTCATTTATGATTCTATTTATTTGTGTTTTCTCCCTTCTCTTCTTTGTGAGTCTGGCTAGGGGTTTATCTTTTTTGTTTATCTTCTCAAATAACCAGCTTTTAGTTTCATTGCTCTTTTGGATTGTCTTTTTTAGCAGTCTTTTTAATTCACTAAAACTGGGAATGTTTTCTTTCAAAAGTTTTAAAAGCATTGCAGAATACACGATCATTATATATCTATTATGTCCAATTAGGAAAAATACATGAAACTACTAAAATCAAGTGACTAGGCACCCATAATTCTAGAAATGAATACTGTTAACACTTAATTTTTCTCTATCTCTTGTCTTTGTTGTTTTAAGTAACAGAGACATGTTATTGATATATGCCTTTGCATTTCACCTAGCATCATATCTTAGACATGTCTTCAGGGCATTAAATACTTCATAAGCTCCATTTCTAAGGTCTGATACTATGGCCTCTTATCACTATAACATCATTTACTTGTTTCCCTGCTGTTGGCTATGGATATTATTCAGTGTCCATTTTTTTTTAATATTAAAAACATTACTTTGAATTCAGGTGCGTGCGTGCATGCGTGCGTGCGAGCGTGCGTGCGTACGTATGTGTGTGTTTGGATGAATATGACTGTTAGAGATCTGGTTAGACTTTGTTGCCCATTTTAGATGAAGATCAACTGGTCCCCTCTTTTTGTGAATGACAGCTGTCAGCCAAAGGGAGGGCTTTGTAGAGGCATCCATCTAGCTTGTGGGAGAGGTAATAACAGAGCCCGGGGGTGTTGTAAACACCATAGAGAGGCCAAGCAATTTCACTTTGTAGTGGGGGGATGGAAAAGAATTCGTTTTTAAAAGAAACATAAAAGAATTTTAAAAAATGGACTGGGTTGGCATTGTCTGACTTTGAAATGAAAGTACATGTCTTAAAAAAGAGACAATCTAATGAGGTAGAGAGAAGCAGCTGTTTTGAGTAACAAATGGGTAAAATCAGCAGACACTAGTTTCAGGGGAGGCTGGCTTCCTTGATGCAGCAGTCCCCTGGGGAGAAGTTCTAGGGGCAGAAAATAAAAATTCTGACTGTAGCTGAGATATCTTGGCTAAGTTGCTTGTCCTCTTATAGCCTCAGATTCCCCACTTATAAAACTATGCAGATTATGACACCAGTACATTTTGACCACAGTTGTTGGGAGGATTCAAACACCAAGGACAGCTAAGTTTGTGCCCCAGGCTGGCTGGAGCTGTTTTATTATTTTCTTAAAATTTATTTTATTTTACATCATTATTTCCTGGGGTGGGGGTGTCTCCCACCACATTGTCACCCATGAACCATCTTAATAGTCTTTTGTACCCTTTCCACTCCTACTTTTCACCCCTCCCTTCTCATGCTCTATGCCCCAATTTTGCTGAGAGTTAGTTTTAAATTTTTTTGTCTATTTGTTTGTTTGATTTTGAATCTGTTTTTTTGACTTGGATTTCTAAACAGGCGTGTGCCTGACATCAGGACGGCTCACCCCAAAGATTCTTACTTACAGATCATGGAGGTGAAGGGGAGTCATGGATAGTTTCAGCATCCACTGCTGGCAGCTGCAGTTCTTTCTCCTCAGGAATTTCATAAATGGTTAATTTGTGCACATTGGGTTTCCATAGCTCATCATTCAACACCATGTTTTTCTACCCCAGCATGTCAGCAGGAACAGGGCTGGGTTAAGGGAACTCTGAAACATAGCCTTCCTTGGTCAGAAGCTTAAAAACCCTGCAATCAAACCTGAGGCTGTATTCGGAAACAACTGTATCCAATGACAGCTTATTATAGAAGGTTCTGAACTTCTAAGAATTCCTTAGTAAGAAACAAACAAAATGCGAAGATCTCTTCCTAGTTGCCTGCCCCAAGGAATGTTTTTCTTCCTGACTTCTCTGGCCCTTCTGGAATGGACACAGACAACTCCTCTGCCTATCATGGCCAAATGGGCAGAAGCAGCAAGAAGGGGAGAAAAGGGGGCTCTGGTCATCCACTTTAATCAGAGGTGGACTCCTCCATTAATTAACCTTGGACATCAAGCAGAAACTTCTGGAGTGAATGTGTGGGGGTGTGGTTTCAAGTCACAGGTTTGGCACTTGTGAATCTGCAGGACCTCAGGATAGAGAAACTCATGACTACCTAGTGTGTGTCTGGAACACCAGCAGGCCCCTCAAGATATTTTGTTTAAAAATGTCTGAGGACAAACTTGCCATCCAGTCTTTGTTCACCCTTCTCTTGGGAAGGAAGGAGTTACACTTTTCCTGCCCCCACAGCGGACCTTCCCCTTCAGATCTTTGAAGTGCCCTCAGAGATCTAAGCATGGGACTGAAGGCAGCTCTGTGTATCTTTGCAACAGATTAGAACATATTCACATTTTATTTGCTCACAGAACAAATATTTCCCTTGGAATGAAACCGAAGCAGCAGAGCAGGATCAGGCAGGACCAGTCACCAAGGACAGCACTGCCACCCCTGGGCTCAGGGCCCACAGATGGGTTCTCCCTATCACCTCCGTTATGCCTGAGAGACCCATACTGATTGATTAACTGAGTTGTTTATCCATTCAGAGATATTATTTGAGCCCAAGTTGTGTATCAAACACTGTATAAATTATAGAAATAAAAAGAAATAGATTCTATTCTCTAGAGGCTCACAGTCAAGTAGGGAAGATAAGAGATGTTTGTATATGAAGAACTCTAATCAAAGTGAAAAAGAAAAGTCTTTAGAACTTGGAGAGCAAATGTTCTGAGGTAGATAAATGCTCTGTTTGTGTGTTGAGTTGAGTGTGCATAAGGGTTGGGGAGCTAGAGGAGTCATGTGGTACTGCAGATGTGGGGAATGTTATGTGATGTGTGTATGTACAGTGTGCAGGGTGGTGTGTACTTAGTGAATGATGGTGGTGGTAACCATGGCTTGACTGGATAGTAGTGGTGGCGGTGAGTTTGTGTATGTTGTTAGTCTGTGTGTATCTGTGTTTATTATGGTGATGGAAGAAATGGCACAGGGAAAATTTTTTGGAAAAGGAAGATAGGGATAGGGACTGGTGGGAGATATATACATATGTACATATGTTTCTATATATGCACACACACACACACACACACACACACACACACACACATATATATATATATGGTGGTGGCCATGTGTGTGTGTTGGTCGGTTTAGAACTGAACTGAAGAGGGAAGGCCTACTGGTAATGAAGATGGGGAGGAGGATCACTGGGGAGATAAGGTAGGAGGAAAGTTCAGCAGGCAGAGCAGTTGTGCCAGTATAGGAACAGGAGAAACCTCTAGAAGGTTTGTGTTAGGAGAGAGTGAATGATAGAAAGTAAACTCGGAGGAAAAGTTTGGATAAATACTTTTGATGGAGACAGTGGCAATTTTGCACTGTCCCTCTTTTGCAACTCACATGAGCTCTTAGGTTGAAGGAAATGTTTTCATCTCTAAGTGTCCAGTTGCAGTGAGGGCATAGTCCTCTTGACAGAATCTCTGAATTCATTGGATCCCTGCTCTACTTGGGCTGATGCAACAGGAATGATTTTTAGAGTTTCAACCTCTTTAGCACTCATAAAAGAAAGGTGTGTTCTAGTGGGCTTGGGACAGTGAAAACTTAACTGTTAGCGTCTCAAAGACAAATGCCAGAAGAAAGTACAGTTTGCTCACAGTTCATTGGCTACCCTGGCTAGATCTGCATTTTTGTGGATCTTTTTAAAGAACAAACAAGGAGGCAGATGGTAGGAACTGGCTTCCTTTCTCAAATTTTGGTTTGCTTTTCATTACTCTCGCCTTTCCAGATAGGGTCAAAACTAATGCGTGATTCAGTCTTGGCCAGATAAGAATGATTTATTTCTTTTTTATTTCTATTTCATTAGAAAGGAAGGAAACTAACCTTTATAGAAAGTCTTTTGTTTGCAAGATATATGTCATTTTCATAAGGACCTGGAGGTAAATATATATCAATACCGTGTTACAGATGAGGAAATCAGGGCTAAGAGAGGTAAGGTACTTAGCACAAAATCAGTCTAATAACCTGTGTAGCAAGTTCCCTGCCACTAGTCACGTACTTAAAATTTTAACCCAGGACTATTTGTCACTAAAAACCATGGTCTTCATAATATTTCCTGAAGCTTGGGAGGTAGATGATGTAGTAGAATGATGGTGTACGATACTCTCAGATACCTATTAGTTCAGACCCAAGCTCTTTCCTGGTATGTCTCGGTATTCTTCCATTGTTGCCCTGGTCAAGAACCTATCAATGATGTTCATCAAAGATCTATCAAAATCCATCTCAAGCCTTTAACTGGGAGCTGGGAACATACCAATTACATCCACAGTCTCAACCCTCTCAGAACTCTATTCTGCTGGATAATAGTGAACCCTGAACTGCAGTCATGATGTAGTTTTAGAAATGCTCTGATGAGAAGGATCCAATGCTACAGACACATAGAAGTTTCTCTGTCCAATATGGCAGCCACTGATGCAAACCTCCTATTATCATACTGGACTATGAAGATTTAGTGCCAAAAATAATGTTAATATTTTCAGCAGTATTTTATGTTATTTTTATATTAATTACATATTGAAATAGTAATACTTGGAGACAATTCTTTAAAGTTAATTTCAATTATCCCTTTTCTATGAGGTTACTAGAAAACCTAATATTGTATTTCTATTGAATAGTTTTTCTCTAAGTAATAAAAACATGACATGATATTTTCTTAGTGCAAAGATCCAAGAACATTTATCATGTGACCTCTCTAGGAAGGCATACAAGAGATACTTGAGTTTCTCTCTCTTCCCATATCATTTAAATGGCCACTGTTGGGAGAGTTGTTCATTATGGGTCTATTGTTCCTCTGATAATGTGGAGAGGGTGTCAGGTGACAGCCACGAAGCTTTTTGTTCAGCTTCCTTGAGAATTCCTTGGTCCTTGGAATCTTTAGAGGTATCTGTTGTAACCTCCCCTCCCCATCCCCAAAGCTCCCCCCTTTCCCCTACCCCCAAGTCTATTCCCCCTCCCCTGGCAAAGAATAAGACTTGGCAATCAGATAAAGTAAATGCTGCTTATTACCGTGGCCTTAATGCTGTTATATATTTTAAGTGAAAGAAAGATGGAAAGTAAAAAAAAAAAAATAAATAGAAAAATAGTTTGAGTGAAGTGTGGTATTCATTATCTTCATAGGATTAAAAGGTGACCTATTGTATCAGTGATAAAGTTTTTCTGTTAGAATGATAAAACTGGGAAAGATCTTGGGAACTGACTAGTCTGAGAGATATCTTTTCCTTAGAAAGTGAGGTTCTGAGGCTAGGAGCTTGCCTTAGGTAAAAGAGACAGCCAAGAGACATGGGATCTGAGATGGTTTCCTGACTCCCTTTCAACTGGTAGGTCTATTCTGCAAGACCCATCCTCTTCTGAGATGCAGCCTCCCCAGCTCACTGCTGAAGACTCCCCCTGTTTGGCCCTTTGTCCTTTCCTGCTGCCTTCTCTTTGTGACCCTGCAACTTTCCTTTAAGTTAAGATATAGACACTTCACAGATGGGTAAAAATTAACAAGACAAAAAATGCAATGAATTGGGAGGAGGGTAGGAAGATTGGGGGGAGGAGAGGAGGGTTGGAGGGAACTTTGAATAGACACTAACTAATGAAGCCAGTTTCTTAGTCTTAATAGAAGTTCAAATGAAAAGACAATGTGAGTATGTTTGGAGGAGCCTGAAGTGGGAATCACAGGCTCAGGTTTGAGGCCAAACCATGTGACCTTGGAAAAACCTTACTTTCCTTGTCTTTAATCAACTTCACTGGGTTGTTGTGAGGAGTTAATGAGACCATGTTTCTGAAAAGACTTTGTGATCTCTGAAGCACCACACCAATGGTAGTTATTAGCATTCATTACAAGCTAGGAGATTTTGTCCACTGTGAGAGCAGAATGAATTAGCAGGGTGATAAGGTTGCCAAAGAAGCTAATGTGGTATACAGAGCCAGGGATGCGGCTCTGACTTTGTCCACTCTTTCTGGGGAGCAATGTGCTGTGTTCAGTTCTGGGAATCACATTTTAAGAGGGACTTGGCAAACTGTTGTTGTTCCAGAGAAAGTTGCAAGAATTGCTTGTGTTCTGAAAGTCATGACATGTAAGGGATGATTTAAGGATTTAGAGGATGTTTAGTCTGAAGGGAACAAAAAATAGAGACATAGCTAAGACAGACAAGGTATCTATTTCCAAGTATCTGAATGCTGTCCTGCAGAGGAGAGGTAAAGTTTATTTTGTGTTTGCTAATTGCCAAGCTGAACGCCTGAAGACGAGAGTTAATGAGAGAAGATAGAAGCTATCTTAGGCTCAGAGAACCACTCCCAAGTGGGGTCCCTGGGAAAGCAGTGTGCCCCCCAACAGCAGAAGTCTGCAGGTTGACACTGCTGTGAATTAGACAATGTATTGGGGGTGGGGGGGGGAGAGGAGGGTGAATAGGAGGCGAGTATTGCTCTGGATGAGAGGTTGAACCAGTTTTGGGACCACAATTATCTCCTGATCTCTTTGATTTTTCTTTCGGTTGTACTTCCATTGTCATTTTTGTGAACTTTGACTTCCTGTTCTCTCTGTGAATAGCTTTAGAGTTTTAGATTCTGATATACTTCTGCAATAATTGATAGTTTGGTTTAATAGAAGGTAGGAGGAGAGAAAAAATTTAAAAACAAAGGCAGTTTTATTACTTTTAAGGGCACACAAAAACCTATTAAGTGGGGGAAGGAGCAAGGACATGGTCATAGGAGTTAGAGAATCTTATAAATGCTACCGCAAAAAGGCTTATGAGCTTATTCTTTTTCTTTTTCTTTTTTTTTTTTTTGTGACTAGGTTTTGTTATGTTGCTCTGGGTTGTCCCGAACCCACGAACTCAAGCGATCGTTGGCCTTGGCCTCCCAGTGCTGGGATTACAGGCACACACCACTGCACAGGCCCTAAAAAGGCTTATTCTTGGCTATTGTTTAAAATGCAAACAACCCCTGGAGACCTTTGTTCCCCAATAGCCCAGCAGTTTCCTTGTTTACCCAAAGCTTTTTGTCTTCTACAGAGATTCAAGAAATTTCACTCCATGGTATAGATCATAAACTATTTTCCAGATTCATAATTTTAAGTGTTTTGCTGATTTGGTTATATCACATTCTGTACTTGAGGTGCTTTATTGACTCCAAATAAGTCAGTTTCTAGAGAAAAGTATTTTTTCGTGCATAGTTAGTTTTGTAGCCAGGGAAGTGAGAGGAGAGCAGGCTCTCCGGTGGGGTGGGCAGCTGAGCTATTTCCAGAATTTTATTCTGCTAAGTAGCAATTATGCATCTGTCTTACAGTGCCCCACCTCAAACATAACCAACCACCATTTCAGAAACCTCCACCTGGACACTGAAGAGACGTGGAGGCATAAATAGAACTTACCAAATTCAGGTGGGAGGGGAGAAGACATGGTTACTAGTGACTAACAGTTTGGTTAGATTCTCTGAAGTTGGAGTCCTTGGCCAGCCCTGAAGGGGACAGCAGAGACAAGAAGACTAAGATGTCAGTCTTCTGAGGCCACGTATTCTGGGACTTTTTGGAAATTGTGGCAGAAAAAGCCTAAAGAGGCAAGAGAAATGGCACTTCAAACCCTAGGGACTGTCCAGTTGGACCAGGTTGGGCAGAGAGGGAAGCTGCAAATGCAGCAGAAGCTCAAAAGTGGTTGCAAAACATCCAAGGCTTCCTCCTTCAGAGCATCCACCTATCAGCTTTAGTCCCTCAGGCTACTATATTGCGTTTGCACCTCCTTGCTTAGACCCTAAGTGTGACCTTGAACATTGGCTTAGGTCAGCTGCAACTTAAAGCTGTTCTTGTATGAGTTTGACTATTTTCAACACTTTATGTAAGCGAAATCATATAGTATTAGTCCTTTGGTGACTAGTTTATTTCACTTAGCACAATGTCTTCTTTCCATCTTATCACACTTGACAGGATTTCCTCCTTCTAAGGCTGAAATATAGCCCATTGTACACATTTTCCTCATCTGTTAATGGGCATTGAGATTGTCTCTAACTTTAATTATTCTGACTAGCCCTGGGCTTGTGCTTGGGTCTAAACTCTGGGCTAGCCAACTCCAAGACTGAGTTCCGAGTCATGCCTCCCATTGTTGTTGTTCGAGGTCAACTGCTTGTCCCAGCAGCCCCCAGTCCAAAGGTGCTCATCTTGAGGCACCAGTGCCTGCATTATTCTAAGGCCCTGATCAGTCCTTGTTTTCCCAGAGTCATCCTCTCCTCCTAGCAGGGTGTGGTGCAGGAATTCTCAGACAGTTATGGGCACAATCTGTCTACAGCCCCAGCTTACAAATAATTAGCTTTTCGGGCTTAGGCTCAGAGATCACGAATTCAGGTTTTGGTGGGGCCCATGAATCAGTACCCAGGTGCTCCTAATGTCAGCAGCCTGGGGCCCATACTTGGAGAAACACTAGGTTAGAGAAAAGAACATAAATTTGGACTCATTAAGAGAGACAGACTGGACTAGCTATTCTGCTACTGTTGAGCCAGCTAGTTATCAATTCTGAACCTTTGTTTCCTCATCCCCACGTCATAGGGGAGTCAAGAAATCCAAATGTCAATGAAATCCTTTATATATTTGACAGGGGGTTATTGAAGGTTTTGGGACTTCCTCTCTTCTTCCTTCAACACCAGGACATTGGTAACAGAGAATTGGAATTCTTCCCTGTTACGGCCTATCAGTGCTACGCCCTGGCAGTGAACAACTGTTCAAAGGCTACAGACTAGCCTAAAGGAATGTGCACATTTCTTGTGTTTTGTGTCTGGGAAGAACAGTCATGATTTCTCAAGGTCAGAGGTCAGTCATCAGCTCTCATTTTTATTTGCAGTAAACCACAGAGTCAGGACACACATACACAATACATTACAGAACAAGTCCACAGCACTCAATGCAGGCAGATAGGCAGGCTGGAGCAGGCAACCACCATTTCAGAACAATACATCTATGGGTGGAAGAGGCAGTGGAGGTTGTCAAGCAAGGAGGGAAGGATCTGCACCCTGGCACCACTGCCTCAGTCTTGGCTGGCAGAGTTTGCATTTATGGGCTGCAGTTGGGGCGTATTAAGACCTTTCACTTCAACCTGGGCCCAGTGTCACCTCCAACAGAAGGTTTAGCTAATTTCTTAGGAGGAAGTAATGCCTTTCCATTATTGAGACTGAATTTTTTCCAAACACACTGGCAGTTAGAGAGGGCAAAATAGACTTGATATACAGAAGGGAAGGTGCTTACGCTTCAAAAACTGAGTGTGTATATGTGTTTGTGTATGTCTGTGAGTGTGCATATAGTTGGAGAGCTTTTTAAAGAGTTTTCTTGTAATTTTTTCATCATGTTGGCCCCCCAACTTATTTCTGAGCATAATCAATCCTCAGGAGAGAAAGAAGGTAGATTCTTGACTGAGGGACTAGAGGTAGCCCTCTGAAGTCAATAGGACTGGGGGAAGGCTTGGGCCTGTTGGAGGATCCATGGGAAAAGGATCCTGCCCCCTCTCCTATGGTCACAACATTTACCTCAGAGGAAGGCAAGGTCATTGAAGAGGGAAGTTCTTTAGAGTCCTCTTGTCTGATAAATGGAGAAATAAAGGTTCTGGAAGGCTAAATTACATGTCAAAACCGTATGACTGAGACAAGACTGTAGCCTATTCCCCATATTGCTTGTTTTCCAAGCCGACTTGCATGCTTCACACCATCATGGGACAGGTTATATAGCTCCTTTCCACAGCAGCCACTATTCTATATTTGCCAGGCTTTCTCAAATGGAAGGGTCTTATTTGTTTCCTGCAGAAAGAAAAAGGCACCCATCAGAATTCCCTTCACAGATGGCATATTGGAGTTGTGAGTCCTTGTTAAGAACAATACTTTCTTTGCCATATCTACCGAGCTTGAGACCGAAGGTACAGAGAGGCCCCATTCTATGGAAGAGGCAGCTGTGCTGTAAGCTCAATCAGCAGCAATTTGCTGTAAGACCCTCTTCTTTAGTTGGGTGTCTTGTATCTTGTCATCTGGAGAAGAAATAAAGAAAATGTTGCAGAATTTGAAATCTGTGTCCTTGTCAGGTGATTCACCTCCTGAATTGCACAGCCTCTATCAAGACTGTGAGCTACCTGGACAGGTTCACAAAAATCAAAAGGGCATCATTTGGAGCACCATGCCCTAGTCTGACCTGGTTTGCCTTCTGTTCAGGGCTGATGGCTTTGGGTGACATAGGAACCAGTGCTGAACGACCACCATTCGTTATTCAATGATTCAACGATCAATTCTATGATCAAGAGGATGGACATGTCACACTGGTTATCAATTCACTATCAAAGTTTTAACTCAATTGCATCTAGAAGGGTCTTGCTAACAGGAGGGACTCTGACTCCAGAACTCCCTGCCAGTGGAAGTGTATGTTAGTTGATAACAGCCTACCAGTAATTGTGGTGCCAGTTGCTTTATGCTTGTGATTTTTTGCTTCTTTGTTCTTGTTGATTTTACAGAAGTCAAACCCTTCTGTCAGTGGTCTCTAGTTCCTCATTTGTTCCTGATGACATCGTTGTTACTTTGAAACTAAGATTCTTATGGTCTGGAATATTCAACTCTTTCATCTTGTTTTTATACTCAGAAAGATTCTTTATGCTTAATGCTTTACTTTTTAAGTCATCAAAGCATTTTGATGACTCAAAAGGTAAAGGGGGAAAGGAGAATAGTATTGAACAGAAAGAGTTATTCGTTAAGGATAATTTTTGTTGGAAGAAGTTGTGAAACATACAAATACTTCCAACAATCCCCTCTGGAATATGTCCTCTGATCTTTCCTAGGTCTTTTAAGCATAATTTGCCTGGAGATAAAGTGGGCAGATATCTCCTTAAGATCCTCTGATCTTCTGATTTTATGTATGAACATTCTAAAAATGGAATCAAAGGGCAGGGGGTGGGGGAAAGGGGTAAAGAGAAACATGAGAATAAAAGAAGGAAAAGTGAAAGAAGGGGACACTGGGGGTGGGTAGAGGTTAAGAAAAGATAAGATGCTAGAGTAGTGCCTGACAGATTACTTACTAGTAAATATTTATTGATGACTAAATGAACAAATGTATTAATCATCCTTTCCAATGCTTTTTTTTTAAAACCACAAAAGTTGAGCTAAAAATGTGACATGCCCAAGTCCTGATTGCTAATCGGTATCAGGGTAAGAAGAATTGGAGTGGAGCAGAGCGAGCAGTCTTCCCACTTGATGCTCTGTGAGTGGGAAGTGCCTTGGGGCCCTGGATGCTCAGGATAGAGAACACCAAGGGTCCAGGCTGAGAACCCTCTTCATCCCCCAGTTTTCTCTGGTACTGTCTGGAGGTGTCCAGACCTGAGGTGACTAAGGCAGCAGAGAAGAGCAAATCACTGTTAAGGGCCTCTTAACTCCTCCTCCTTTTTCCTTTTCCAAGTGGAAGGAGACAAACCCACTTGAAATCTCTTTTCATTCAAGTCATGCAAAACATCCACTGATTTTGGAATTTGGGCTCATGACTTTCCTTCACGTTCTGTCTCCCTGCTTCTCTTTGAGCGCCCTGCATGCAGTTCCCAAAAGTTCATCTCCTTTCTCAAGAAAATGGAGTACGGGAGAAAAGTTTGTACCAAGTTCACAGGAGTGGGGTATATTTTGTGCCCTTGACCTGGTTTGAGAATACCCGACACATCTCCATAAATATCCTTTCTGTTTCCTCTGGGGAAGTTTGAATTCTCATTTGTCTGTCTCTCCCTCTGCCCTAGACCCACTCACAAATATCTCAGAAGGAACATTTGAGTTGAATGGAGTCTTTTGAAACAGCAAGGAAACATGGGTCCTTGGACCCCATTTATTTCTCCCTGCTTTTCCGCAGTCATGCAATGCACATGCTGCATCATGGGAAAGAGCTGGGAAAGGAGCTGCAATTAGCATGGAGAGGGCTTAACACACACAAGTGAACGTTGTCTTTTGAGTGTGCATTTCCCCTTTCAGGAAACTGTGTCGATTTTAGACCCTGGTATCTAGGAGGGTGCACTGTGCTTCCTCCTCCCTGCTACCACATAATATAGTACAGATAGATGCCTTTCTGTTCTAAGGAGAGGAAAGAAAAATCACATGGTCGAGACAAAGCAACGCGACTGAGCAGAGCCCCAGCCACCATCCGTCTCCTGGGAAGCCCTGCCAAGAGCTCTTATATAAGCTCCAGTGAGCTCATGTGTTTTCACGCCCATCAGTGGATCCTGGGCTTCAGGGCCAGGGGTTAGGCTGGAGGAGGGAGCTGGAAGAGATTGTGTTCTTCCAAAGAGGGGTGCTCTGGGCAAAAAACATGTTCCTACTCTCAGGAAGAGGAAAACAATTTTCATCTCCGTGGCAGCCAACACAGACTCACATTCCTTGTGGCAGCAATAGCAGAAAGGAGAAGGTGATGCATGTTTTTATGAACCCCATGGTGTTGGGGGAAGGATGCAGGGGTGGGGAGTTTAATGAGACAAAAGCTATGCAGTTGTGCATTAGGGTATACATAGACAGCTTTTTCTCTTGAAGTGCAGAAAGCCAGAGGGTAGTTAGGCCCCCAGCCACCAGCTGGGAACCAGGCCTTGGTTGGGTATGGGTCTTGCTTTCAGTTGTGGCTGCTGCCCGGACTGTTCTTGAATGGGTAACTCATTTCATGGATTGGTTGAGATAGGCTGACTATTCTGGTACCTGCTGGCATTTCTTTCACTTGCTCAGCTTTTGTTTGGCAGAATAACCAAGCTGGCAGATTTTTGCAAGCCATCTTATCTGGAATATCTGCTGTCAGCCTGCCTGGACCCCAGCAGTCAAGCACAGCATGTAGAATGATACCTGCTTCCTTACACTTTACCTACTGAAAATACTCTCACTAACAAAAGTGAGCCTGTGCTTTTCAACCAGATTTTCCAGACAGCCTCTGGGGGATGGGCAGTGGGGGGTGACCCACTTCCGTCTAGGGCCCTGTGAAGGAGGAGGCTCTGTCCACACATCTTAGCAGTCTCACTCTACCCCCATCCCACAACTTCAAAGCCTTCACGTGGGGCAAAAACTGTAACTGTTCCTAACATGAATAAACAAATCTGCAGATCAGATGTTTTACTGTTTTACCTGCTCCAAATCAGGCTGTGCCCAGCCTTTCTGTAACTACTAATGTTTTAAGCAACTTTTATTCCAAAAATAACAACATGCATCGTTCAGGTAAATGATGTGCTTTGCATTTTCTCTCTGGCATCTTTAGTGCTTTTAACACTTCCCCATTTTGTGTCTTTTAAGAAATTTAATATGCTGCTTACTGTCTTCTTTCCAGTTCAATAAGGAACGTTTGAGTACAGCCTAATTTTCCTTGGGTTCCACCCAAAACTTTCCCTTAATAAATGATAGAGTGAAGTGCTGATTAATTTCTAGTGTGGCAAAAGGATTCTGTCAGTTGAACAAGGACCAAGATCCTCAGCACAACACCCTGAGGCCTTCTTCCAGCAACAGAGATGATGTGTACACCTTTCAGTGTGATGTCTACATAAGTATTTTGGTGTGAGATGTCATGATATCTATGATTTACTTTAGGATATTTTAGTAAAAAAATGGAATCAAAAATGGCAAAATGGTAACAATAGTTGAAACTGGTATAAATATTCTTATACTTCTCTGTATGTTTGAAAATTTTCTTTTTCTTTTAAAAAATGTCTATTTTAACTTTTCAGGTTAAGTTTTTACTTTTGAAAAATTTCTTAATAGAAAGAGATTATTCCCAGATGTTTTAAGTCCAGAAAATAGATTGAATCTGGGTGAGGGAAACTCCATGAGGCTGAGAGGGATGGGATGGCATGTGGGAACTGCTTAATTCTCTTAGGTTTATTATCATTGCTTTAATGCTTAGTGGTAGCAGAGTATGACCGCAAACCCTAAAAAGCAATTAAATGACATTTTCTATTATTAGCACACCTCATGATCAGTCTCTGGGCTTAAAGAAATATTTTCTATTCTTTTTACCTCAAGGATATTGGGGAGAGGGGAAATATTCACCAGAAAAAAACATTTCTTTTCTTGAAGGTCATGCCATTTTATGGTAACCAAGTGGTACCCGTTTTCTTAAGAAAATATAAACACAAAAAGTAAGTTCATTATGAAATCTTCTGGATCATCACTCATATTGTCGGATTTATAAGTCTCGTTCCTTTCATATTAAGGTAAAAATAAATTACTCTCTATTCCCTCTCTTGTAATTCCTACTGAGATTCCATTTCAAAAAGAAGTTTTAAAGAAAAAATTTGAATTTTTAGTCTCATTCTAGAAGCAGTCCTTTTTCCCTAAAGTATGATTCACTCAACAGATGTTTGAAAGGACACTTTCAATCTTCATATTATCTTAGATATTAGTTACTAAGTCCTGTCTGACTATCTGATCCCAGATCACTTGCTCTTTTAACATGATATTTAATACTATGTGGAAACCATGTTGTGGGAAGTTCTTGAAGTATTTGTTGTTGACTGTTTTGAGTAGTGTCTTAAAATCTGGTCCAGGTGATGCCTTGGGGAGAGAAGCTAAGGAAGAGAGAGACAGGTAAGGGGTGCATGGATGGACCTTCTATTGTCCGTATCTGTTCCTTCTCTTCAGTTTCCTCAGCAGCCAAAGGAATGCAGTTTCTCATTTCAGCTCTGTGGAAAAGGGAGAAGAGGAGATTGGATTTCTAATTTGAGAAGGAAGCAAGGTGGAGACAGGATTGGTTTTGGGGAGCAAATCCCTGTCATCATTCTTGAAGCTCAGAGGAACTGGTCATGGCCCTATAAGCACGGACTGGGGTTTGAAGGTAGATACTCACATACCTGAATCCTTGATCTGTTCTTTGAGATTTACCTTCTTTCCCAGTTTCCTTCAAATAGAAAACCATATACCACTGACTTCATAAGGTTCTTGTGAAGTTTAAAATGGCCTTTAAACTTTTAGGTTTAAAAGGTTTTAGACTGGACAATTTTAATTATACTTGCTATTTAATAAAGGTTTCATCAATGCATGGGCATTTCTATGTAACCATTAACTCAAGTACTCAAGTTAAAACATTTTTTTTCTTTCTTCCACTTTTTGAACTGTGGTGTTCATACTCATTTTCTTGTCCAAATACATTTGCTAAAATACCCAGTTCTTTATCTCTTCCTGATTTCCAGATTCTTTTTACTCTGTGTCTTATTATGCTGTTCTCTGTGTTGTAACTTCACTTCTATACTGTCTTTTTATTCTGTCAGTTCTAACCTGATCTCTAAGAAGTAGATTGCAAATATTTCTGTCTTTCTTTCCAAGTTGAACTTCATATTTTCTGAATCATGGAGCTGCCCTCCATGTGACCTAAAAAGCCCTTTGATGATCCATATTTAGCTGTATCCATCACTCAACAGATGTCTGGGTAGTTAAAGGCCCCCATGAGCTCCCTCTACATCCTGTGGTTTCAAGTTCCTGAGTTGTTAGTTAAAAAGCTTTCATGCCTTTTACTCCCCTTCCCCTATCTATTCCAGGGTAGAAGAACAGATATCTACTTTTGCTACTCATTCATTTAACACCTACCTATTCATTACCTACCATGTGCTTGTTACTGGTTAGATATTATCCTTTTTACTTCTCATTGCATTTTTGTAATTTGACCCACAAAGAGTAATCTTCCATGTTTCCTGATTATTCTTCAAGAATTTCCATTTATCATCCAGTAAAATGATCTATTCTATCTGCAATGTTTCTTTGTCTGCAAGACTTGGAAGCTTCTTTGCAAACCCTGCTCTCTTGCTATAATGCATCTGTTATAGTCTCCACAGCCTTTGGGGTGACAGGTTCATGGCGGGTGTCATCAAAGGAACTTCAGTTCTGATATGTCTGCTCACTGCCCTGAACCACAGACATGAAGAACGAAGTGGTAGCAAGGGTGGAATGCTTACAAATTAGGCAGCTAAACTTCCTAAAACCCTTGGTTTTCTCTGTCCCTGTGGTTTTCTGATGCCCATGAGGAAAGAAGTCTCTCTGCTTTTTGAGCTCTCTGGATCCTCCTATTAGATAGCATCTTTTGGCAACTGAAAGGCAGCCTGCCATTCTGTTCTCCTGTGGAACACAGATGGCCCAGCCCACGCCTATCACTAATGAGGATCACATGCAGAGCCTTCTTGCTGGAGGCTCCCTTCAAAAACCCTTGTCTCTGTCTCTGTGCAGGCCAGTCACTGCTGACCATGGCATTTAAGTCTAAGAAGGCTGTTTGCTGCTCTCCCCACTCAAAGAATTGACCAGAAAATCTACTTGGTAAGCTGTGGGAAATGAGTCCCATACAGCTTGCATTTGAAACACTGATGATTAAGAGCGACTGCCAATTTGGTTGCAAGGGTGAGGTTTGGGGTTCCAGCTGTTCATAGAGGCTGCTCAGTTTAAATATGATCAAGTACTGGAAGTTCTTCCATAGGAACATGATTAGATGACTTTATAGAGTTTAACCAGATAGGAGACCAATTTGCCAGTGCCATGGAATCTAACCCAGGATGATGGCTGGGTTGAGAATAGGTAGGGGAGAATGTTAAAAGGTACTAAAACATACATGATAAACATACATGTTGATGTGAGACAGAGCCATGTCAAGTTTTTGCTCAGTCACTGGTTACCTGTTTGACTTTGGAGAAGGTACTTCACCTTCCATGCACTTAGTCCTTTATCTGTAAAATAACTATAATTCCCATATCATGGGCTGTTCTGAGCATTAAAAGGGAGAGCAAAAGAAAAGACCTTGACACAGTGTCCTGCACTCTGTAAGCAATAAGTGGGTGTTTTCTTTCCTAGTTTTTTTTTTTTTTTTTCTGTGTGCACTCCAATGTGGTGGGACATTAGGGTGAATTAAATACAAGGGCCTTACGTGAAATTCCATACAATTCTAAGACTTGATTCTTATTTGCCACATGGGATAGTTTTTTCTCTTGCTATTACAAGTTGGGTGCAGGTGTAGTGTTTATGACCAGAAGAAGTGTTCCTTATTGCCAGTACAGAACCCAGTAGAAAAGTATTATCTCTTTTGGTTTGAATACTGTAACTCATTCCTTTAACTCTCAGCACTATCAAGGAGAGATCACTGTCACTAGCAACTGCCATGGGTGCCAGTGAGTCTAATCAGTCCTGCCGCATATAAGTAAGGTCAAACTAGTCAGTACCCACTGATCTGGAAATCTCTATAGGACACTTTTCATTCTTCCAGAAAATAAAGGATACCGAAGTAATGCAGTTCTAAAGGAAGTAATAGACCAGTTGTGTAACATTGATGCCTTCAAAAGAGTTTCTATATTTTTTGGACAAGGTTGGTCAATCACAGCTTGTTCCCTGCCCAACCAGGTCAAAGATTTTTCTAGAAGAGTAGGTGGCTGTTCTTTCCACAAGGTGGAGGTCCTTTCTATACTAGGTCACTTTGACCTCTCTGCAACTGTATTCTTTAGACCCAGGTCTGTTCCCTAGAGCCACACAGATGAAGCCCAATTGCTGGTAGCTATTTTCCCTTTAATTTTTCTCCAATCCCCTCCTTACTCAGGGGACAAAGAGTCCAGAGCCTTGATTCTTGTACTGAGGGGAAAACTAAAAGTAGTTAGTCAAGTAGAAGAAATTAGAAATTGTCTTAAGAATGAAGAGTTCTTGTCTTAGAAAAGTATTTGATATATGACAGTGGATGGTTACTTGCATGTTCCCATCTCCAGAGAACAAAAAGAAATGATGGATGCTTCTATCAATGTTGACAGACAAATAAACACCTCTGTGGTTCTCCACTGTGAGCTGTTTGTGCAAAGCTTTTCTGTGTATGTCCGAGAAGGGGGTTTGGTTATTGACCACAGAACTCTTTTGTCATGGAGCATTTTTGTGGAACACATTTTTAGAAATTACGGTGTCAGATATGTGGCGATGACTCCAATAAGGCATTTGAAATGTCTTTCTGACTGGTTATTGTTGGATCCTGAAACTTGTGGGCAAGAAACACTGTTTTCTTCCTGGGAGGGTGGGTAGAATCTTTCTCTTTCCTTCTCTCCCCTTCTCTTCCTTTAAGACTAGCTTTCGGCACCCAGTTGGCTTTGAGCATTAAGGTGTAGACCTGTGACACAGGGAATCTGTGAGTCTAGATCCCCCCAGCTCTACTTCTATTTCTATGCATCCAAATTGTGGTAGTGTTCCAACGAAGGTACAGCCTAACTGGGACAGGAGGTAACTGAGGATTTTGGCCAAGAGGAGAGGGGGCTAGAGATGGGAAAAGTTGATGCAATTATTTTTGGCAGGAGTTAGAACCAAAGCAGCAGGAGAGCGTAAGTTTTAAGACTCCCTGGCAAAGTAACTTCCTAATCTGTCACTGAGTATGTGTAAAAAAGTGATTAGTGGGACTCTATATTTATCGTGATTACTCACAAATATGTAATTTACATAATATATACAGCACATTAAGTACGATGTCACCTTATATAATGTGCATATGTATGATATATATGCATGTTATGTAATGCCATTCTGGCGGCTCTTCCAGGTTCTGCCAAGTATTTCCTAATTTATTTGGCAATTTTAACATATCTTTTCCATCTGTGGAAAGAACTCTCTTGAGAGGAGCTGGTCGCTGACCTGAAATATAATCATTCTACCAAGTCTATCTCTATTCTTAATTCACTGAAGGAAGCCCACAAAGAACAAGCAATAATGATATGCAACTCCTCGCCTATTAGTTTGGGAACAAAACAATGTATTGAAGATTTTCTGTGTTATTCTCTTTATTGCTAGTAGGGCAGAAGCATGGGGGGAGGGGGAGAACACATCAGTGGCATGGTTAGGGTCAGAATAAGATAAGGAATAAGGGACAGGATTTTTTTCTGCCTACCTGTGTGATGTGGAGAAGTTACTAAACCTTATTAAGCCTCATTTTCTTCATTATGAGGACTGAGATAATAATACCTGTTCAACCAAGCACAGAGATCGCTATGATGAGGTACTCTACACTACAGTGGTGTAAGAACCCACAGTTATGGTAGTTAAGGGATGAGTTACAAGTTCAGATTAAACAACACTAGATTTACTGAGGTTACTAAATTGGAAGTGCAATTTCCCTAGAGTTTGTTATACCCTGTGACACTAAGAAGGACTTAGTGCAAGTACTAAGTCTTTCTCAAGCAGCAAGAAAGAGTGGGCAGGGGCAGAGCCCCACAGGAGACTTGTCAATCTCTGAGAATCACTTTCACATGTTGGTAGTGCCAGGTCTCAACAGCCTCAATCTCGGAGGACCAGGGCTGAAATACATGTAAAAATTATGAATGTCCTAGAATTGGTTGCCCTAACCTGCCTTAGTTTCAGAATGGAGTCACTTCCAAGGTAGTACCTGTTGCCATTCTGGAGCTTCTTGGTCCCATCACCAAGGATCCCATCGGTAAGGATATTCTTCAGGTAGCCTGGTTTCCTTTGGCCCAGTGCTCTATGCTGTTAGGGCCTGCTGGATTGTCCTAAATCTCCATCCTAAATGGTCCTAGATGATTGCTTCCTTCAGAGTTAAGATCAGTTTTACACATAATCTTAATGTACACTTCCTTGTCCAAAGTTCCTGAGCCAAAATAAGGAGATTAGAGATAGCTAGTTGAGCAAGGTTCAGGTTTCCTCTTGAGAAATCCAGAGGGGATGGAGGGCCGAGGAAGGAAAGGTACCGAGGCAAATGTCTCTTTTTACCAACAAAGCTCCACACATTTGCCCTTGGGAAAGGAGGTTCATGCTGGCACCAGTCAAGTGAAAGTGAAGCCCAGTGAATTCGGTCCAAAACCCCTCTAGGTCCTGAGTGGCAGGTACCTTGCAGGAAGTGCCTGAGTCCTTGTGACTTCCCACTGAGACCAGCCTCATGGTCAGTTTTTCCAGACTAAGAGACCACATGACCATGATGAGGTGACATGTGGTGTGTTCAACTGGATGATCTGTCCAGTGCCTTAAACTCTGAGCAACTTCTCAGACCAGAAAGAACCTTTGGGATGCATGAGGAGGACCTCATTTTTATTGTGTGAGTCTGTCCCATCCATACATATGCTACACATTCATTCTTCCCTGGCGACCTGCATCCAAATGGAATCATTTCTCCATGGCCAGAAATTACCATCTACTTTGTAGATTCTTTTCTTTGTTCATTATCTTCTTAGTGGTGCCCATTCCCAAACCATATGTGCCAAGACACCAAGTCTCTTCATTTTTCTAAGACTCGGTTTTCTTATCTGAACAATGGGAGAGTAATATTGCCCAGCATATCTTTTGCAATTGTGTTGAGGCTCCAGAATAGAAATTTTCAGTTTTTTAGTGACAAGGAGCTACTTTCATTTCCCTTAAATCTCATGATCACCATGAGGAAATGTGTCTTGAAAATGAAATGGTGGGGTGGGGGGATAAGACCATTCTTCTATTCTGCTCCTATAGTACATATGTTTTTTTCAATCAGGAAAAGTCCATCAGTAAATAAATATTTATATCTATATAAATATATATGCTACATATATGTACACATACATCAGACCATCAGAAGGGTCTTTAGATCATACTCTGGGAGTAGTAGATGCAGAGAGGCAGGAGAGAACTGCCTAATGGTCTGTCTCCTGGTCTCCTCAGCCAGAGGCCCTTCCCTCCCATCTTTTCTGCCTTCAGGAATAGTCTGTCACCAGGGCTTGGAACTCAAACAGGAAACACGCTTTGGCTTGAAAAAGAAAGAGCTGGGGGTGGTTTTTTTTTTTTTTTTCTTTCCTTTTTACACAATATTATGACACCAATTTGAAAAATAAATCCCGGTTTCTCTGCTTTCCCTCCCAGGTGTTCACAGAACTAAGAAAATAAATACCACATCTAAGGTGTGCCTTGCAGGCAGCTCTGGGGGCTCTTGGAGCCATTTCTAAACAAACACACAGCCACCAAGAGAAGACTTCGGGAAAATAACAAGTGCCCACTGACAGTGTGGAGAACCAAGAATGGAAATGCAGCTTTCCACAGCCTTTCTGCCTCCTCAGCAAATTCAGGGAGAAGCTGTCACTTGCAGGGCAACCTAGGAGCTCATGTGCGCTTGCTGAGCCCTGCAAGGATTATTCTGAGTGTCGGAGGCATTTTTGTCTCTGTACAGAGAGACCTTTGTGCAAGCTCTCTGGAATAAGAGCCTTTTCCCTTGGCCACATCCGATCTCCCCATATGCAGGAAACCTGCAGCCGGCTCCTTGAGAGTATCTGTGAAGAAACCTGCAGGACTGGTGGAAAGAGATTTTTCTCTTTCAATTTCTGAAAGTCCTGCTCATGGCCTTCTGGGATGGTGGAGGTTGTTGCAGGAGCCAACCACATTCTGGTGGACCTTGAGTCCAGGTTCTGTTGGTTTTGGTGCCGTTGGGGGTGCATCCACTGTTGAAATAAAATGAATGGCAAGGTGAAGGTTTCTTCCTGAAGGGTGGCTTTGCTTCCACTGGTTAAAGAAGTGTGTTCATGTGTGTGTGTGTGTGTTCATGTGTGTACGTATGTGTGCACATGTGTATGCATTTTACAGTTTCTTGTTTTCTCTCCTAGTGTAACTGGCATTTTGTACATTGTTTAGTCTTTTGAACGGCTCTTCCTTCTCAGAGAAAAGAAGCTGCTCTTCTGGGGAGGTCCCATCATCATGGGCGCTTGATTCTTGTGAGTAATTTTAATCTAAAAGCAAAGAGGCAGAGATGAATTAGTGGCACGCACATCCCAGTGGCCTATGGGAAAGTGAGTTGCAGAGTGAGGAAGGCCCAGTTTGGGGTTAGAAGGAACCCCATGCAGAAGGATGACTGTCCTTGAACAACTTCAGAATTGGCAACTGGACTCTGACTGGGGTTGGAGTTTGGCAACTGGAAGTGAGGGGCGGAAACACTGGGGAGAGACAGGTGTAAGCTTCCCACGTGGTGCTCAACTTGCACCTGTCTTGTGTCCTTGCTATTTATAGACTCTCAGAATGTCACACCCACAGGAGACCTTAGGGACCATTTTCAGTCAACCCCTCTGTGGGAAGATAAAGGGATGCAAGCCCAAGGTCCTTTTGCGCCTTAGATTGACCTAAGGTCACACAAAGAGGGCCAGGCAGCTACCACCTGATTCTTCAGCTCCTTCTGTTGCTGGCCACTACTGCACAGGCAAGGCAGAGATATCTACCAGTACCTCAAAGTTGAGTTCAGTTGAACCTTTGACTCAAGCAACATCAGGTGGAAAATTTCCAAAGGAATCCACAGGTTCTTTTTTCAGTTTTTCAGAGAAGACCCAACTTTCTTTTAAAAGCATATATATATATATATATATATCACCTATATATTTATATAGGTGATTTTTTTTTCAATTTTAGGTTTTATGAACATTTTCTCATGCAAACTTTAAGTCAATATATTGGATGGAGACTGGTGAACTCATTTTTGCCTTTCTTCCCAACCTAATCCTAAGGGTATGGCTTCAAAATGCTTAATCCCTACTTGATTGTGGCTTGGTGACAAAGACACATAATCTGCACTGTCTACATTATCAGTCCATCAGTAACTCTTATCAAATATGACATAAGTTCACAGTAGGAAGATGAGGTGAGAACAAGAAGCCCTTAGAATTCAAGACCTGCATTTGGATCCCCAAAGACTGAGGTCTCAGTCCTGGATCTCTGCCTGCTTTGCTATGAGCCTCAGGAGAATTCACTTAATCTTCAGAACGAATGCTTGTTAAACTGTCAAATGAAGATAATAACATTCATCCTATTTTTCTAACCAGATTGTGAAGATCGAATGATAGACTGTCAGAAAGCCCACTGTAGAGTATAAAATGGAAGTGTCTGCAAGTTTATTAAACGAATGTGGGATAAGTCAAGTTTGTAAAAAAAAAAATAAGATGAATGAGAAATGAAAAGAGTTCAGATAGTATTGAAGAACTTTAATTTTGGAAAGGAAGGGAGAGAAATATGTTGGTGAAAGACAAATGACAGAGGAATAGAAGGGTGGAATATGAATCCCACCCCTATATGGGGTATAGGATGAGAAGTGAGGTCAGGGATACAGGTAGGCAGCTGGCATAAAGTTTTAAATGCAGTTATGTGGAGGAGGTAATGGGGAGCATGATAAACTTTTTAAGATGGAGAAAAACATGATGGGAAGACAATGTGAGGGAAATTATTCAATAGCTGTTTTCAGGGAGAGCTGGAATGGGGGAAAGTCTGACAAAGAGGGCACCACACAAGCCAGGTTTAAATTTGCAAGGTCCAGAATATAGAAAGAAAGGATACAACCAAGAGACATGATGGAAAATTAGCATAACCTGGGTGATGGAAGCCAAAAATGATTCTGATGTTGGTTTCTACCAACCTGGAAACTGAGAAATGGAATAAATTTTTCTGTTTTGTGGTCATCAGGGAATAAAACCAACAGTGCTTCAAGCACCATTTTCCTGAATTTGGGGGAGAGAGGCATAACCTGGGAAATCTCACAGTACTTATCTTTGCCATGTGATTTGACATTACCTGATGATTATGGTAACTAGCCTTCTTTCTTTGCTAGGTATGTAAGCCCCATAGCAGGAAGGGCCTTACCTTATTCCCTGGGTCAGTGCAGCATCCCTTCAGAGTACATACTATGGAAGGACTGACTTTCTTAGCACAACCAAGAAGAGAGGGATGCCATGGTAGAGATGGCAGTGTCTGGGGCTGTTAATTTTTGATATTTCTTTTAGACTGTTTCCATACCTGCATATTTTAATAAAATTGATATCAGTTTCTTAATCTGCTTTAACTTTATTTTATAAACATCTCCAATGTCACTAAATATTCATAAAATAAGATTTTCAATGGCTTAAAATTATTCTACCTGATGTCACAAAGCTGATTTCACCCTTTCCTTAAATTTTGAACTTCAAGGTAATTTTCTTTCTTTTTTTTATTATGAGTGATAGAAATGTTAGCATTCTTACATGTCAATTTCTTTTTGTGTTTCTGGTAATCTGTGCTTTCTTGGAATAAATTCCTTAAAGCAATGAACAATTTTAATTTTCCGGGTGAAGATAAAAGAGCTGGGTCAATATATATCAATATTTGTAATGGTTCCGTGATACATGACTCCAGATACTTCTAGAAAAACTATACCAATTACACTCTTGCCTCACTGACTGAGCTAGCCACACCATATCCTTGTCAGCAAGAAGTGCTATCTTTAAAAGGAAAACAAATTGTGTTGATGTGATAAGTGACAAATGGCATGGGTTTCCACTTGAACTTGAAATTCTTCCTCCCCACTCCCCTTTTTAAAACTTGTGATAATAAATATTATTTCATAGCTCATGGCATTCCTTCTGTGAATTCTGTTCATTATTATGTTGATATTTTCTCCTGCCAGTTTCTAGGAACTCTTTATACAGTAGAAAGATTAACCTGCTCTTTGAGATGAACATTGCCAACATTGTGTCCTTAGTCTTTTAAATACTTACACTGACTTTTGACTTGTAGACTTTTAAATTTGTTAACCTTTAAATGTGTCACTTTTTACTTAGAAAGTTCATGCTCACAGTGTTATTATAGCCACCAACTCTCCTCTCCCTCGTGCACTCCCACTCATATAACAATACTTTAACTGAAAGGGCATTTTTTAAAATTTTTGTTTGTGGCATATATTTCTAAGTCAGAGGTTTTTAAATAATGCTTTCTCAAATGGGCAATTTCTTGGATACCATATGTTAAACAGTCAATTCTTTTCAAAGTAGTTTATGATCTTTTTCTTTTCCCTCATTAGTTTTTATGTCTATGAAAGCTTCTCAGACCTTCCTTCTGTAATATTGATTAATCTATCCACTGTGGAATTATTGTGGCTGCATAACTACTGAGTATCTTGTAGGAAGTCCTTCCTTCCTGTTTTGTTAAAAATGCCTAAACTACTGTTTATCAAGTTAGAACAACTATTGTATTGGGATTTTGTTTGGGATTCCTGTGTAGAAACATAGTTTCTAAATTGTTTCTATATTCAAAAATGTGTTCACATTGACTAAGTCTTATTGTCCTCATCTATTTTTTTCATAATTCATTTTAAATTTCTATGTTTTTGGTTGTTGCTATTACAAATGTTTAGCTTTTCCCCATTATATTCCTCTGAATAGTTATTAAAGGATATACAGCAGCTAGTCACTTTTACTTATCTTTCTATAGGGTTTCATCAAAATAACATACTGTGAGATTTTCAGTAGATTCTGTCAGTTTCCTATAGACATTATCTACAAGTAATGAATTTAACTCTTTTTAAAATAGTGATATTTCTTTTCTGCTTCATGTATACTGCATTGGTTAGAATTTCCAAACAATATTAGCACATATATCTTGTCCATATTTTAAATTAAAATTCTGCTGTTTTATTAAGTAAAATATTAGTTTTTTTTAGATAGTTTTAATTATTTGGAGAGAGTACCTTTCTTACTTTCAGTTTTCTAGGCAATTTTGCCTTTAACAATCAGAAATACTGACAATAATGAAATATTTTGGGTCACTGTTCAATTTATTATGTAATTTTCTGTTAAACTAAAAACTTCCTTGCATTTCTCTTCTTGAAGAGTAAAAAACTTTTTTTTACTATATTGCTCTATCTACCAATACTTTAATTAGAATTCTTGTATCATATTTGACATTCATATGTAGTTTTCTATTTTTAAGTACAATTTTTGGTAGGTTTTTGTGCCTAATTTCATAAAATAAATTGAGCAGACTTATATCTTAGTCTAGACTATGGGACAGTTAACATAAATTTTTATTCCCTAGTAGCACTCACCAATAAGATCATGTGTTTTAAGATCATTGTGGATATAATTATTTGAAAACATTTTCCATTTCATTAATGATTACTTGGAACATTCATTCATTGACTTAAGAGGCTCAGGTTTATTAGATCATTGTAAACATGTCATAATACATGCTGCTTTTTAATTAAAGACATTACCACATTATATTTATATTTTAAATTATACTTATATATGCTTAATATCTATAATCTGTTTCTCTTTCTAAATTTAGGTTTTCAATCTTTTGACATATTTAAAGAGCTGGTTCTGGATTTTACTATATTCTATATATAGTATATATATAATATACATTATATATATATAATTACTATATTCTAATTAATTTCTACTTTTATCTTTATTCTTTTCTTTCTTCTCTTAAATTTGTTTTCTTTTTGTTATTTTAATTTTGGTACTATTCACTATATATTCTTTTAAATGATGGAGTATTTCCAAATACAGTTATAGGCTATATTTTGTAAGTTCTGAAAGAGAACTTTCTAATTTTATTTTTTTTAAGTAGTAAATAGGGTGGTTTTGAACTTCACTTAAACTTTCTATCTTTAAGGAGAGCTTTCAGTTTCTGAGTGGTTGGATTTTGTTTGCTTGCTCATTTAATCTATTATTAATTTCTAGTTTTACTGCTTTGTGGTCAAATAAAATATCCTTTATAATTTGTTTCTGAATTTTTGATACATTTTTCCCTGTGAACAAATTTATGATTTATTTTGATACTTTATGAATTTTTGAGAAAATGAGGAACTTAATTTGTTTATAGGTCATATAGTTGTTTCATATGAGTCTATGATATTTATTTATTTAATTTTTGTGACTTGACCTCCAATGTAGAAACAAATAAGTTTAAGTTTCTCAATACCTGTTGTTGTGTTTTACAGTACATATTTTTGATTCTGTTATTAGAGATCAAAAATTTTATGACTGTTACATCTTGTAGTTGAATGTTCTTTTTATCAACTAGTGACCTTTTCAATTCTACTCTACTCTTGGAATCTTGGTAAGTTAGTTTCTTTAAAATTAATATAGTTAACAATCTATGTTTGATAAATAATTTTCTTACTTATCTAAGTTCTTAATTATCTATGTTTGATAATTTTAAAAAGTTATGCATTTTTTGTTATAGTTATATCCCTTATAAGAAGCGTATCACTGAACTTTAAGTTTTAAACCAACATAAGAGTATTGTTTTTTAGCAGGGGGTTAAAGACATTTATTTTGGGGAAGGTCATTTTGTTATACTTAGTTTTAACATCTTTCATCTTATTTCAAAAAATTTAAAAATGTTTGCTCAAGGGTGAAATCAGGGGAGGGAAGAACACAAGAGATTAGGATGATGGTTTACAGGTATTATGGTGGTGGGAGAACTTTGGGGTATACAACTGAAGCCATGACCACAATATGTGTAGTGTTGTTTGTTTATAACATTTACGCGTTGCAATTAACTGTGTCTGAAAAACACAGTTAAGAATGTTAAGAATGGCCTATCCCAGATCAAGGTACTTCCTTCTTGTATTTTGTTGCAAACTTTGAACAGCTCTGGTGAATATGTGAAACTAGCACTATTATTTCAAGGCCCCAGGTGGGGAAGAGAAAATGAATCACCAAGAGGGTATGTGAAGGGAAATTGAAGTCTCAGGTTTTCAGGAGAGGGGGAGCAGCAAGAAAGAAAAAGGAGATAAAAAGAAAGAAGCAGAGACTGGGACAGAGGGACTTTTGGAAAGGGAGAGGCAAGAGAATGGCAGACCAGTAAAGAGGTGCCTGAGTGACCAGGCTTGGTGGAAGCCCCCTGAAAGAGTGCGCTGGTACCTGGAGATAGCCAAGGGTTTAGAAAGCTGATTTTGCATCAGCACTTGTTGAAAAAGTTTGAAGAGACTTGGAGAAGCTGAACAGCTCGAAACACTGGAGAGAGAAGAAGCAAAGAGAAGACAGAAAAAGAAAGACTGGATTTAGCATGCCTCAGGTTTGGAGGGACAAAAAGAGTACCATCTTAGACATGTATCTTTGGGACCTTTGGGACTAAAAATGGTGACCGAAGTAAGATAACTGGCCACCTGTGGCATTAAGGACTTTTTACTTGACTTTCTGTTTTCCTGATTAATTTTCCCTGTTAATAAAACCCTGTCGTTAAATTGCATTTGACTGGCAACTGCTATGGGCAGGTAGTAGAAATCTGAAAGAATCTGGGCAGCAGAATCCGCATTATAAAAGTGCTGCTTTTCTTCCTTGTTGGTTATTGGTTGAAGGCTTCTGCCCTATTTTACACCGATATCACAATGATGTTTTAAAAAATATATATATGTAATCAATTTTAAAAAAGCTTGCTTATTTGTTTTCTATCTTGTGTTACATTGCTAGGGTTCATACATTTTAAATAAATTAATACATTAAGATAATATTTGGCTATTTCAAAACTTAGTATTTAGATTTAGAAGAGTGATTTAGAAGATTCCGGTTTTCACCGAATCAAGTGGACGAAAGCTTGATTTTGGTCAGTCTTATAATTTCTTTTAGGAAACAAAACTGGGATAAATTTTCCTCCCTCAATTCAGCTCCATAAAAATTGTAAGTAGTAGAAATTTCCTCCTTAAATGTAACAAAGAAGTAAGCTATTATTACTTTATGTTGTGGTATGTTTTCATCTTTTTCTTAGCCTTTATAGAAGCTGGCAGGTTAAAGTAAAATTTTGCAGAAAAAATTTCTGTGGTTGTAACCTTTATAGAAGATTCCATCGCAAGTCTTTGTCTCTAGGGACCAGTTTTGAGATTTTTAGAAATTACATGGAAAAAAGAGTTTTAGAACTACATCTACAATTTAGACTCTGTAGAAATCTCACAAAATTCTTTCTCAAGTAGAAGCAAGCCTGATGTTATTTCTGAAAGGTTCAAAATAGGTTATGGAAGAATTGGAATACTACACCAGCATGAGGAGGCTTAGAAACACAACTTTATCTTTTGAGATTTGTGCTTCACAGTAGTGGTGGGAATATACCATAAACATAACTGAAAGTATAAACATGAAGGGGGTAATGGATTTATCTAATTATAAAGCATAATGTCCCAGTGATCACCCCAATTTGAATACCAGGACAGGGACTTCTCTTTCCACACTTTCAGGCTGAGGCTCTGAGACTAAGCAGAGTAAAGATGGATGCATGCTTCCTGTAACCATGCTTAATGGGGGGAGCTAACATAGGTATAGGAAACCAAGGAGTGTGTAACTCCTTTATTTTCATTTGTTCACTCATTCAGTCTTTAATGCATTCAATGCGTACTACAGTGCAAGAACCACACACAAGGCATAACATATTTGTTGGATAATAGCACCATAAACAAAATAGATTGCTGGTGTGGTTACTCTTTTGATGGTGTTTCTAGTTAAGTCTTCAAGTCAGTGGTGCACCTGTGGTAGCAGACCTGTCTGTGCACTAGGAATTCGTACAGTAGTTCCAGTGGTTTCTGAAATTGGGAGTGGATGGGGGAGGTCTAGGGTATTTGTGCATATTTGGCTTCCACATAAAGTAGCATGTTCTAACTATCAGACTTGCTTATGGGAAGAACCAACCTCTGGGGTGGTAAGTTCCTGTCACTAGAATGAGTCAAGCTGAGGTTCTGAAGATACTCAGATGAAGTCTCAGCTAGGACTTCAACTAGGATTAAGTATGAGCTCTTTGAAGACAGGTTTGTATCTCATTCAGTTATGGAGTTGGTGCCTCATAGTACTTGGTACATAGCAGGTACTTGGTAAAGGCTTGGTAGATAAAGGAATAGATGGATGAATATGGTGGAAGAGAAGTTGTATTAGCTGATTTTCCAAAGCCCCTGCAACTTGAGATTCAGCAATTTCACAGTGTGAAAGGAGCCCCAAATAAAACTTTTCACCCTTGTCTGCCAAAGACTTGGAACACTCACCGTGCAAGGCGGCTGCATCCAGGGCTCTCCATCCACTTGCATGGGAAGCAGCTTGTTTGTCCTGGAGCCCAAGAACCAAGAGAACACAGTGAGTTCCTTGGAGTTGGAGAATCAGGGAAACAGGAGAAAACCATATTGTCCAACTGGGAATTATTCCTGGGGGCTTCTTAAAAACAGATTTTTGAGCTCAACTAAGGGGTACTGATCCAGTAGATCTGGGGCTAGGCTCAAGAGTCTGAATCTGTTACTTGATCCTCAAACCCTGCTTTGAGAAACACTGCATTGTGTAAGTGGTGAATCCACAGAAATCTGTGAAACAGCGGCCAACAAATATGGTAGCACCAACGTTGAGCAGAATGCAGTTAAACAGCCGGAGGGCCTGCAGATTGTGGCAAAACTCCATGAAATGGGGAGGGTTATGAAATGAGAAAGGCTCTATGGCTTCTATGTTGAGTGAGAGGTTGCATCATATCAATGAGGTAACGTCTCCAACCAATATAAGATACCGCTCAGGTCTCACTGTATCTCGCCTTGTCCCAAACCCTAACCATCCTTCCTGAATAACAGTACACTCTGTGGTTTCATGGACAGTGGGAAATAGCTTAACTGGGAAAAGGGGTCATAGGGAATACCTGTCTCCAGGGACAGAGGAGAAGAGATAAAAGGAGACAGCATTGCTTTGGGGCTTGGGATAAGGCTTTTCTAGTATATGGATTGTAGAAGATTTGTGAGCTCTACCACACAGACTTTGGGAGAAAAGGCAGGTCCTTTCAGAGGCTGCTGGTCTGGGCGAGCAGGGAACAGTTGCCACCCCCTGACCAGGAAGCCCTTACCTGGATTTGGCATCTGCCCAGTTTTTAAAATTATACAACGAGGGAGGCAAGCTGTATTATGATGTCAGTGCTTCCCAGGATCACCCCGAGGATATTTAATAATGAAAAATGAAACTAATAATAAAACAAATAAGAAGAGAGAGTGGCATTCTGGTTCTTGGGACTGAGGAGAGTATGTACTGAGGAGGAAATGTCCAGAAGGATAGAGTTCTTGGTTCACGCCCTCTAGAAATAGATCTACTGGAGATGAAGAAAAACTTGTCTTCTTGTACATGCTTTTTAGTTCCTTGGGATCAAGATGTTTTAAAAACAGTGATCCCAGCACAATTCAGAGAGAAAGGGGAACAAACATTTGGGGCAATAACAGAAAAGATGACAGGAGGTGACCAAGAAAGAGAATGAAGAAAAGCGATTAGTGTGATAAATCTTTAATTAAGAGATGAGAACCAGCTCTGGAGACATTTCTACGGGATACAGAGTAGCACCAAAAAGCAGTTTCCCCAAATATGTTCTGGAACACTTGCCCAAAAGGTTTTGTGGTCAAAATAACATTGGGAAACTTATATGCTGTGATTTTTTAGGACATAAAATCAATAGATTTTATCTGTAGAAATTGAATGGAAAAAGAAAGAGGAAAAAACTGCTGAAGTAATCAGTTGGAGAAGAATCTGTACTTAATTTCACTGATTAGATAGAGGGAAGTGAAGTCAGAGGTTCCCTACATTAGATCCCTTCCTGTCGGGAACCTGCTCTGGCAAACCTGTGGGATCCATCCCTGAAGATTTGTCATCCTTTCAGTTAATAAGGACAGGTTTGCTCATGTTGACCACTTAGCTCTATAAGGCATACAGAAATAGTATTTTGAAAGTCGATTTAAGAAAAATAAGAGCTGATAACCTGGTTTTTCTCAGAGCACACGTCCAACATCTTAATTTGGAAAGTTTAAAAATGCAAGTGGTTGAACCTCTGATTCTCTGGAGCTCATAACCTCATACTCCTGTCTAGAGAATTTTATCAACTCATTCTAAGGGAACAGCGAAGTGGTTGTAGTGGAACCACTCATTGATATGTTGGATGTTGCAATATATCCATTTGGGAAACATTTCCCAAAGACATTCATTATAAATTTTATCAGTCTTCTGTCTCTCACTTTTCCTGCACAGAATTTCAATGATGGCTTTCCAGCTGTTGTCTATAAAGATGTTAAGGGAGGGTGAGGGGATTAAAAAAAGGACATGGGAAAGATAAACAAAAATCCATGAAAAAAAGTCAAAACAAGCCAACAACCAAACTGAAATACACAACCTGGGGTGGGGGGGAGGATGGGACAGGGAGGGAACAGTGGGGGGGGGGTGCTGAACCCCAGAGATCACAGAGATGTGAAATTTATATATAAATAATTAAAAAAATAAAAGGATGTTAAGGGAGATGGGAGACAAGGATGCTGCTGGGTAATGAGGACGCATACCTGATGGTGACTGAGGAACACTGAGCCAGCCTCCTGCCTGCACTCTTCAGACCAGTGTAGATCTGTCCCATCTCCATGGCTCCCTCTAGCCCGACTACTTCAAGCAGCTGGTCACTGAGGTCTGCAGAGTAAGACAAGCAAAGTAGTGCATACACATTTCTCTGTTTCTCAGGTTGGTTCTGGCCAGAGGATTTGGTCCCCAGACAGCCAACACAGTTCAGTATCTCTGCATTTTCCACCAAACAGAATTTTCATACTCATTTTGAGTAGGGAATTTCCATAAAAATCATTCATGATCAGAAACCCAGTTTTAATGAAAAAAGGTTTGATTCAGAATACTGCTATGTACCAAAAGATTGTTTGGCATATTGAAAAATCTCTTCAAACACAAAATCATATAAATGATGAACCAGCTATTTTGGAGATAATTTTCAACTCTTCTCACTCCCCTCACCAAGAGCAGCTAAAGGCACACTGGTTTGGGATTAGGATAGGAAGGAATGTTGATGAAGGTCATTATCCATAGCTGGATCAAGTCTCACTTCTCTGAATGTCTGAATAACATCTTGGCTCCACTGATGATGACTGATGGTTAATTAACCTCAAATTTGGCCTGTGGTAAACCAGTGTTCAGCCAACCTTCTTGGACATCCTTGGGGAAATCAATGACCTCTTTCAGGACACCAGGTGCCTAATCTGAGCCAAGGATAAGAATATTTTACCTACAACAGATTATTCTGGGTCCACAGTAGGAAATGGAACAGAAAATACGAGTCTCAGCCTTAGAGTCACATAGGATTGATTCCCTCCTCTGAAACCTCTCCCTCCTCCCCCCCGCCACCCCTAGTGGTGATGACTTTAGATTCAGCACCTGAATCTAATGTTGAATGGCAGCATTAAGACTGGATATTGGGCTTCATATTTACCACAGAACTTTAATTATTTAAAAGAGTGACAAAAGGGAAAATTCTTAAAAAACTCCCATTCCTTTGCCTATCAAGGCAAAAGTACTTTTCTCATAGTTGTGACTAATAACTAATTTCCACAAACTAGAAAGTTCTGTTTATGTTAATGTTTATTTAACAGATGACTCTTCTGGGTTGCCTCTTGGGATAGTAGAACAGTTTGTTAAGATTGGCAAGGAGATATTTGGGTTTGTCTTTACTTTCTTTGTTTAGAGGACTAGCTTTTGTTTTAAAAACATTCTTCTGATGAATGTATTTCTAATGAAGACAGGTAAGCAGTCCACTAGGCTCACTCCAAATGTTTCAACATTGCTGCAGACTAACCCCCTGCTGATTGCCAATAAACATCAGTCACCAACAGATCCACAATTGCCATGGCCTTTCTGTGACAGGTAGACAGCTTTCCCTCTCCACATCCATCAGTACTTCACTCTCTTTCTCCTTTTTTCCATATTATGAAAAAAATTGCTGTCTCTTTAAACTCTATCTCATACTAACTTGGAACAAGATACCATGAAACAGCAATGTTTATTTAGGAGAATGCCCCAGGCTCTCCTAAAAAGTTGGGATCCAATAAACAGCAAAGGTCTAAATCACTTAATTACTTCCCTTCTTCTCAAAGAGCATTGAACAATCTTTGGATAATCTTAACTTACTGTTAAGTAAGTAATCTTAACTTATTTAAGAGTAACTGTGAATTCAATGTATTTTTTAAAGAGGAAGGGGAAAGAGAAAGATGAGTATAAGGAGAAGGTGAAGGTGAAGGTGAAGGAAGCAAGAAATATATAGAGTGCATCCTGGGGCGATGAAGTGGCAGAGGTATATTGGGATAGGGAAAAGAAGAGCAGTGTGAAGTAGAACTTTTCAGAAGTTTCTCCAGGGGCAGAGAGACAGATAGATGTCTTGTAAAATACTGCTCTTTGTACCAGCCTTTGGTATCTGACAGTGCTGTGATAGTTCAATGTTTCCCCTCCTTGAAACATTCTTTGGTAACAAAATGTTCTAAGAAGCAGGGGACTTAATAGACGCAAGTGTTTCAGCTTTTACAATGTCTTGGTCTTTTAACAAATTTTCCCGTTGAATGGCTTTAACTCTAAAGTTGTTATCACTTCCCACACATTACCTTGCAGCTATCACTTCCCACACATTACCTTGCTTCCTGGCTCTAGAAGAGAACTAATGAAGGCTGATCTCATCAGGATGGTGGGTGGTGGGGGGCAGGGACTCACAAATAGGGGACTGAGGAGACAAATATAGGGGAAGGGGCTAGGGTTTGGTATATATATATATATATATATATATATATATATATATATATATATATATATGTAAAAAAGTCTAATATATATATGTAAAAAAGTCTAATATATATATATATATCTCCATCTTGCCATTGAATTTCTTCTGCCTGTTTCCTGGCATAAAGAGGTAAGGATGACTCTTGTCTACTACTGAGAGAAGACTTGATTGCTCTTCTTTTCTCTACCATAACCTAACTGGTATTTCTTTCAACTTGCAAAATGCCTGCCAGGAAGTAAAAAAGTCTATTTACTTTGTTTCCCACACCAATTAGACCATGAGACCCTTCTTTTATATGATACCTATAAATAGTTCATTTTAGTTTTACACACTTTTGGGAGTTCTGGCATCAATTAATTCTCTTTGTTTTATCTATCACAGAGCAACACAGGCATGCATTAAACCTGGAGTTAAATTGAAGTATAATAAAGTGAAAGTCAATGTCCAGGTACACAGAACTAACTAACATCTAGAATTTAGAATACAGGATCAAGACATCTGGTATACCAGGTGTCTATTTTAGCTTAGGTACAAATGATTCACAATGTGGTTTTGGCAATTCAAGTCATTCCCATATTGTTTTTAAGCTCCTCAATTCATATGTATTTAAGATGGAAATTTTATATGTTTTAGTAAAACAGGAATTCATTTATTTACTCATTCATTCATTCAACTGAGTAGCAACCAAATGCTAGAAACTATGCTAAGAACTTGGACTATGAAATGTCCTATTCTTGAAGGACTCTAGACCAAGGGGAGAAACAAAATTAGATGTAGGAAATGCTTACATTGAGTTCTATGAACAAGGAAGACTGAGTAACTGATTCTGACTAGGAAGCATGTATAAGGACAGATATCATTTAAGGTTGAACTTGAAGGGTGAATGCCAAAGTAATTTTCTCAATGAAGGTAGGACCTTCCAAGGACAGGGATGATGATGTGTAGCAGTGAATAGTTACAGGATGCAGGAAAATATTAATTTAGCAATAAATTCACTTGGCAATTTTATTGGAGAAAGATAAAAATATTTTTCCCTAAGGAGAATTACTGTCCAAACTCTTTAAAAGCCAAAATTATAAAAAGGGGCCCTTGGGTTGGTCACAAGCTTGCTGCAACTAGAGAGTGAGGTCTTTCAGCACTGCTCTTGGGAACAAAGCTTGTGCCATGCTTTGAATACTTAATATATGCTCTCTAAGAAAGTAAAAGAAGAAAGGCAAAATAAATAGGGAGAATGTGGGAGCAAATGAGGAACAGCAAGGACCACAATAGTAGTTCTGGTCTGGCCTACTGGGTTCAACCTTCAATACTGTGATTTTATAAGAGCAATTCTGCTCATTTCATCCTCCAAACCTTAAGTCTTCAGTGGTTTCAGTCATATCACCAAGCTCTAGAAAGAGAAGGTGAAATATACAATTATCATATATAAATGAGAGTATAAATTGGCAGAAAGGTTTTTTTGGAAAGAAATTTGGCAATTCGAGTCTACAAATTTTATACTACCAATTTATTAAATTCATTCTTGGTATTATATAGGTCATAAAAAATCATTAACAGAACCTAAGATTATACAAATGTGAACACTGTGGCATCTTTTATAATAGTGAAATACCTCCCTGCCCCCATTTCTACTGTATGAGAATACTTAAATAAATTATATAATAACCAATGACAGGGTTTTATACTACCATTAAAATATTTACAAAATTTCAAAGACACTAAATATATATGTGCTCTAATGTTAAATGCTAAAGCAGGATATAAAATTACCTAGATAGCATGCTTTCGATTATGTAAGAATATGTATAGAAGAAAAAGATAAATTCCTGTGTGTGGTGAGTTCTGGTTAGATTACAGGTGATTTCTCCCCACCTCTGCTTTATCATTTCTAGCTGTTTTGATTTTCTATATATATGTATTAAGGTTATAATTTAAAAAATTGACTGCTTTTATAGCTGTAAAGATGATATAAACTCCTTGGCTTGATGCTTATTGGCTCATCTCCTTCTGGTAGGGGGCTGCCAGTTTAGCTAGATACCTGCCCCAGATCTTTCAATAGCATGCAGTTCCCAGTAAATCCAACTGTTTCCTTCCTTTGTGCCTCTAGGTATGTCATAACCATGTTCCACTTTGATCCATCAACATCTCAAATATCATCACCTGGACTTTTTATGCCTGCAATTTGATTTAGATACACCTCCTCAAACTTTCACAGAAAATATGGTAAAAGAAAGGACATGTTACAGACAGAGAAGATTACTGTATCACAGAGTATAGGTTGAACAGGGAAAGAGATGAAGAAAGGGAGAAAGCAAGTTCAAGGATGATGCTCTGATGGGTTCGAGGAACAGGTATTATGAGCCAATTAAAGAAAGAGGGTTACAGAAGGGTGTTAATAACAACTTTGAAGGCGACATGTTTTGCCTATGGTCCCAGTGTTGGGTGGCTGAAGTGAAGGGTGGCCAATGAAAGATATAGAGTGAAGAAGTGAGGTTAAGTCAGTAGTTCCTAAATAGCTGTGTGTTAGAATTACTTGAATATTTTTTTAAAATAATGAAGTCCAGGTTGCATCTATGTCAATTAAATCAGAATATGTGGACCAAAGAGGCAGGTATTAGTATTTGTTTTTAATTCCAGGCGATTCTAAGATGAAGCACAGTTTGGGAAACACTGGACTAGGTTTTTGGGTGAATCATCCCCCTAGGCCAGTGGTTCTCAAAATGTGGTCTTGGAGCAGTACCAGCATCACCTGAGAACGTGTTAGAAATTCAAACTCTCAGACTCCTCCCCAGATTTACTAAATTGGAAATTCTGGGGGTTGGTACCCTTCAGTCTGTGTTCCAACAGGTCTGTAAGATTTTAAGGCATGCAAAAGTTGGAGGACTTGAGCCTTAGGCAATAAAACTGCCCTAAACATATGCGGGAGCTGGAGTGAAGGAGACTATAAACAAGCCACTTCCTGACTGCTTTGATCTAGAGCTTCTTCACTTGAAAATTAGGAATTTGGAATAATAAGCTGACCTCAAAGAGTGATAATTAGATTTAAATGGCAGAGTTGAACTTGAAAGTTCCTGGCACAGAGACCTCTCAAATATATATCACACATCCTCTGTCACATTTACCTTGACAACTCCCAATGATCTGTCTACCCACCTTCTTAGAGCTATGTCCAGAGCTTCCTAAACCAAAATATTTGGGTTAAAATATTTTAAAAAATCTTTAATGTTCTTAACAGTTTCACATCTCCATGCCAGTGGCAAATTCTGGTGAGTTTTAGATTAAGTGGACATCCTATTTAACCTTGTCTTTTCCTCCATTCATCTCTTGCCTGATTCTGCCCCTTTTCCTAGTTCCTCTATTTCAGCTGCCCTGTTTTTGTTTTTGTTTTTTTTTTTTAAATAAAGTCCTGCTCTCAGAGGAGTGTTGGAACTCAATATTTACAGTTAAAGGCTGACAGACACTTATGTCCATCTGATCTGTCCACTCCTCTCTTTGGACTGTTTGGTGGCTCTGGAAGCCCAAGAGACAAAAGACTCTTAGCACAAGTATGCAAGGTGTGCACTCTGCCCTGTTCCTGCACAAGTAGCCCTCTGCTTGGAGAGCTCCCATTTACTCTGGAGTACACACACTCTTTGCTTCTTCCTTCTCCCATCCTCAGATAGAGAATTTTACCCAACAATTGTTTCTGTTCATATCACTCTAGCAATTCCATTAAGAGTTGAAGGTAGACATACATTCTTGTTTTGTTTATCTTTGCATTCCTAGCAACTTGCCAAGCTCTTGGCATATACAATGCTTCCAATAAATGTCTGTTGAATAAATTGAATAAAATATACTTTAGTGCTAAAGACGTTGCCAGATTTAGCTTGAAAAGAGGGGAAAGATAATAATTAGTAATAATAACAATAACAATAATCATATACACAGAACCGGCAACAGGTGACAGACACCAGAAAGAATTCCTGGAAAAGCGCACCACATATCGGCCCTACAACAAGTTCCCAAGGTGCTCAGCCTGACTATCTGCCTCAGCTATTCCTGAAGATCAGAGTAGCCTCATCTGTTACTGCGCAGGAGTACAAATCCACACCCAGGAAAAAAGGACATAGCTCTAGAAAAAAAAAAAAAAGACCAGCTGACCAAACATAGACCAACAGCTTGCAGTGAGAGGAGTTGGAGTGACCAGAGAGGGGAAGGGGGAAAGGGAACGTGGGGTGGGAAGTAAGGGGCACAATACAACTATGCAAACATGACCAATATTGTACAATAATTACAAAATAAAAAATAATAATAATAGTATTTGCCCAGACTGAACTGGGTCACAGACTTCCCATGTATTAACTCATCTGACCTGCATGTAACAGACAGCAGTGAGCCAAGCTGGGTTTGGCCTCTCTCTCTAATGCAGACTTTTATGTTCATTCTCATCCTGGCTGTTGAAATGAAAATATGATCATATAACATGCAAGGGAAACCAGGATATATGAGTGTTGTGAGTTGGACTCCTTGCTTGTGGTGCTCTGGGGCAGTGAGGGGTGCGCCTCATCCCTATGAGAAGCCGTGTCCTGACAATCCCAGTTCCACTTGGCCCCATCTCCCATCAGCACTGAGGGTTGCATCGGGCCAGTCCTTGGGGTCAAGCAACCTCAGTGGAAGCTGAACCTGACTATGGGATGGCACCCATGGAGTTTGTGAAGCCTTCCACCAAACTCCAGGGTAGCTGACTCATAGACTAGAATCCACGGACACTGTTCCTTTACCTGGCTTCAGCAGCACAGGGGACTGAGATGTTAGGTGCTGCTGCTTTGAGCTGGGATCCTATCTGTTCAGTGGGTAACACTAGTTGGCTCATGCTGATCTGAAGCTCTTATTGGCAGGGGTATGTGCTGATTAATTGGAAATGTAAAACAAATGTGTTCTACTTAATAAACACCCTCTGGCATCAAATATGTAGTCACAGAAGTAAAGGAAAAAGCTGAGGAATTCAGCAACAGTCTTGAACTGGGCTAACAACTTAATTGCAGTGTCCATATAAAGTGGGTGATTTGTCTTTGTATTAGTCTGCTTCACCTGTCATCTCTATAGCCTCTAGACTGGGTCACTTAGTCAAGAGAAACTTATTTTCTCACAGATCTGGAGACTGGGAGTCTGGGATTGAGGGGCAGGCTGCACTCTGGGTGTTTCTCCACATGGCCTCTCCCATGCAGTGTGCACGCACATGCTGGGGCCTCACTCTGGGAGTCCAAATTCTTATAAGGAAACCAGTCAGATTAGGTTAGGACCCACTCTCGCTGCCTTGTTTTAACTTAGTCATCTCTTTGAAGGCCCTATCTCGAAATATAGTCACATTTCTGATGGCCTGGGGTTAGCACTTCACTGTACGCAATAACTGGGGGATGCTATTCCGCCCGAAGCAGGGGCTCTAATGAAACCTACATCATGGGTCATTTTGAGGACAAGAGAAAGAATGTGAAGGTTCTCTGTCAACAGCAATTAGAAATGGACCCCATAACTGTGCTACTGAGAAGCTAACTTGAAGTGGGGGTACCTTCTCACTCTTCTCAGAAAGGAAGGATACAACATGGATGGAACTAGAATGACTCATATTAGCAGAAATAAGCCAAAAAGAAAAAGAGAAATACAGGATGGTCTCACTTATATGATGGATATAGGGAAAAACAAATGAATAAGAAAAAATAAAAACCAATGGGACTGAACAATGGAGCGAGAGAGGAGGAGGGGGAAGAAGGTGGGGGAGGTGAAGAGCACAAAAGATCAGGATGGTTAACAAGTATTAGTGAAGTGGGAAAGCCCCGGGGTACACAATAATGCAATAATATAATATAAATGTAAATTAAAAAAATTAAATAAAAAAAAAAAGAACAACCATCACAGAGATAGTTGACATTCTCTGTGGATATCTCTTCTATTCTATTCCCTATTATACATTCCCAGAAATAATAATTACTACACTGGATTTGTTGTTTGCCATGCCAGTGGTATTTGAAACTTTTAAATCACACATCAGTAAATAATATATTATTTTTCATGGTTATAGTTTCATAATTATGGTATTGTAATATGTATACCTATCTATGTAACTTGCTTTCTTCCCACAAAAAATTTTTAAAAATTATTAAAAAAAAAATCTCCTAACTAGGATATTGGAGACCATCCCCATTTGTTACATCTGTTATTATATCCAAATTTCAAGTTGTCTTAAAGTTTTAAAACTTGTAATATTTGTCATATTGATATCTTGTGATATCCTAATTTGCACACTGATATCTTGTATCCTAATTTTCTTTTATTTATACCTTCTAAGCCTGAAATAAACTGTATAGCTTAAAATAAAAAATAAATAAATAAACCTATGAAATGCAAAAAAAAAGAAAGAAGAAAGAAAGGACACCAGCCACCAGCCCAGCTATGTCCTGTGGTGAGGCCAGGTTCAGTCCCCACAGTCTAGACGGGTCAGTGGGAGCTGGCAGGCCTGTCTTAGACTCAGCCTGCCAAGGCTGTGGTGGGCGTCACCTTGGGCCCCTCTCCTGCCTCCACATTTCCATGGAGATGGGCGGCTTGCCCTTGGCGGTCCAGGTACCCAAAGCTCAATAAAACTGGGCACTGATCAGCTGTCTAAGCTTCCCACTGGGTCTGGTCTGAGCAGATGAAAGACTGTTTCCCGCCAAAGAGCTTCAAAGCCAGTTTAAAAGCACAGAAACCTGAAAATAACCTGCCAGTGGGGAGATGAAGGGCGCTCCACAAGAATGTTTTCTCATCTTCAGCAAAGGAGAGGCCTTGGGGATTTCTTTGGACACAAAAGGGTAGGCAAGGAAGGAAAGTTGCAAGTGTTCAAAGAGTACCCCCATACTATCCCCCTCCCATGTTCTCACTTGGCTTCTCAAGCACTAGGTTCTCAGGCAGCACAGCCACAAACCTGAAGAATCATCTCTGACCAAAGCTGTCTCTCATGATCCTAGCCCAGACAAGGAGAAAGGTAGAGGGCTCATCTGGAGCACGGTGAAAACACAGCAGAAGAATGTGCTTTCAGACAAGCTGCGAAGCATGGAGCAGACAGACTTGGGCTGGAATCCTAGTGCCTGGCACTCACCAGTTCTGTTACCTTGGGAGAAGTCACTTGACTTCTCCAAGCCTATCTTTTATGTAGAAACTATGGATATAGTAACTCACTGGTGGGGCACTTGCTACAGCGAATTTTGTGTCCTCAGGAAGAGATGTCCTCTGGAAATTGTATTTACCTACATGGGAAGTACATGGTCTTCTGCAGGCCATTATTAATGTAACCCAGACGGGGGAGTGCAGCGGGGGAGAAAAGGGGTGCTGTGCTGAGGAAAATAAAAGCAAGGTATCATGAAGCCCAGATACAGTATAATTTCCAAATTTTTGGAACCTGCAGAATGGTGATTGCTGGAGATGGAGGAGAGACGGGAATGGGAAGTTGCTATTCGATGGGTACAGAGATTTAGTTTTGCAAGAGGAAAAAATTCCAGGCGTTTGACTTAAATAACATTGTGACTATATGTAACCACCGTAAGCAAACTATATACTGAAATATGGGTAAGGGAGTATTTTTATGTTTTATCAGGATTCTTAAAGGGGGTAGAGGGATGTGAGGTCAACAGGTGACTTACCTTATGCAGGGACTTGGGAGCAGAGATCTGAGCTTGAGGAACCAGGCATGCGGAGACCTGGGAGCTTTCTGGAAGGGAGAGGTGGGGGTGAGGGGCCCTGAGAGGACCAAGCTGACTCACTTAACAAGAAAGACGGTCAGTGTGCTGCACACCAGGAAGCAGGTGGTTAGGACATTTAGTTAGGAAGGCAAGGAAGGCTACATGGGCCAAGCTGTTTCACATTTTAGGCCTTGCAAGGAGTCTGGATTGAATTTTAAGAGAGATGGAAAACCATTTATGAGACTGAGAGCAGAATCAGGAACTTTCTAGGTAGGGCTGTCTTAGGATCCAAAGCTAAAGAAAGAGGTTCTTTTACAGGGTCATGGTTAGACACGTTTGCTTGCAGGTCTTTGGGAATTGGGAAACCAAGAGTCACCCTTCTATTAATTCTGCGATTCTCTGCAGAAGTAGGGAGGACAATTGTGCAACTGGCAGAAAGAGGCTTTGAAAAGCATTTCTATGAACTGTCTTGTCTTGCTACTGCCCTTGGAATATGTTTTGTACACGGAAATTCATAGTTGAATTTCCTTTTCTAATACAACCATTTTTCATCTATAAAATAGCTGAAGTTAATACTAAAAAAAAAAACCAAAAACCAAAAAAGATACTGAGATGAGATTTTGGGGTGTCTGCCCCCTCAGGCAAATGAAGCAACTCTAAACTAAACTCGTCTAAAAAGATTCTGCTTTTTATTCGGCAATGAGTTCCTTTATTATTTCCTTGTCTTTCCTGCATTCATGCACGTGCTCATGTGTGTGTCTCTAAGCTACTCTTGTTCCTGGGCTGAGCCAGGAGGGAGCAGGGTATGGTCTGCAGATCTTTCCAGCATGGCTTGGACACCCTGGTCTAGCTGGCACCCCCTCTGAGAGATTTCCTTTGTGCTCTGCCCTTGTCACACTGGCTCACAGGTTTCTTCTACCTCCAGAGGCCTGAAAGTTTCCAAGAGGCCTCAAGTAGCCTTTGATTATGAATAATCCACATGGAAATAGGTAGGAAAAAGCAGCGGGGGTCAGAGGATGAGAAGATACACTGATGCAAAAGGCAGAGCCCAGGATTTGGCTCTGCTCTGGCTGTGTCACCGTGTGACCTGGGGTAGGACACTTAACTCTTCAGAGTCCGATGCTCCTGATTGGGGATGGGAGCATTCTATCCTTATGGTCTGGTTATTGCCCACACAGGTGGAGGCTGGTTCCCTGTTGAGGTCAGGAGCATGCTGGCAGCAGTCCTGGTTGTTCCACATGCTCTGCAGAAAGACAGTGCATCCTATACAGCCCTAAGCTGAGCAAGAGGGGGAGAGTGAGCCCCAGCTCACAAAGGGCATTGCTGTGGTCCTTGAAAGTCTGTTTGTGTGATGGGGTGGAAGAGGACAGTGGGGCTTCCATGCCAGGTGGCCACCTCTTTCCAGGTTAAGCAGTGCTCTGCAGAAGCCTCTGCACAAAGGGGAAGGAGATTTCTAAACTTCTCTCACTTAAGAAGGGAAGAGGCTGTGTGGTGGGGGGGAATTTCTCAGGAAGAAAGAGCCTCCTAGAAACTTCTGCAGTGGGGCCTGACATTACTATGTCTCTGCCAAGGAGAGGGTAGTCTGGTAAGGCCTGCGCGGCAGTGGAGCTTCTGGGAATAGTCCTCAAGCCCAGTGAGAACGCGAAGGGGAAACCAGTACTGAGCATGAACTCTGTGGCAGCCCCAGCACTTTACAGAGGCTACTGCTTTGAAGCCTTCTGGTGGCTGTTAGAGACTATCACCAGCTAGAAGCTATTATTCAAAAACAAAGCAAAACAACAAACTTTGAGACTCAGGGGGATTGAGAAATTTGTCTGCTATCACAAAGTTGGCATTTGGAAAAGCTGGAATTCAAACTAAGGTCATAGGACTCCCCAGATAAACTCAGATCAAAGAACACGGACCCAACTAATCACAGTTCAGTAGGAGGCACACACCACCTGCCTGGCCCCAAAGGGAAAGCTGAAGAGGAACTGTGGTCAAGAGGGACTTGTTCTGGTCACTGGGTCAGAGTCAGCAAGACATGGGGAGCAGGGGGAGGGGTCGTGGTTTATATGGAAAGAACACCATGTTTGGAATACAGGGACTTGGCTCCAGTCCCAGATCTACCAATTAGTGTGGCCTTGGACAGGTCAATTAACCTCCTTGGGCCTCATTTTTCTAATTATGAAGTGTCTCTCAGGGGTGCTGTAGGGGATTAAAATGAGATGATGAATATAAAAGATTTCTAGCATCTAGTGCTGAATTCAAGTAGGTGCTTAACAAGTGTTGGACAAATTGGCCTGAATATGGGAAGAGATGGGTGCTGGCAGCATGTTGGAGGTGGAAAAGACAGCTGCCTACTAAAGGCATTTATACTGCTAACAGAAGCTGCTGGTAATGGAGAGGTGTTTGGTGTGGAGGTAGACAGGAGAAGGCTGTGTTTGTGGGTAGAAGCAGCTGAGGTTCTGTGGATAGTTATGGGGAGGGAGGACTCATCCTTGTGGCGGTGATACCTTTTGTGTTTCCCACTTGCTATTGCTTTTTTGTTCATCCTTCCTCTTGTGCCACTGACTCCCAATTTAACACCTTAGAGTTGGAAGTCTGAGTTTGGCATTAGTTTCCAGGTGGTCCCCTTATTGCCAGTTCTTTCCCCTTTCCTCTAATCCAAAGGTACATTCTATTGCTCCAGTCTTAACAACACAGCACATCACTCAAGGATTTTTATCTTTCTAGAATTCCCTTTCACTACTTCTGCATGATTATGCTTTAATGCCTATTACCTTTTCTCATTCACTATTTTTCCAAGCTCTTTCATTTTCAAGTATGAGTACAAATTCTATCTTGCTCATTTCCCCATCCATCCATGCATTTACCCATGCATGCGTATCCATCCATTTATCCATCTGTCCACTTACTGGTCACTTCCTATAAGTGCAGCACAGTGCAGGGCAGCTGGGACCCAATTCTCTTTTTCTGACCTCCCATACCCTTCTGATGCTCTGTCTCTGTCACTTCCTGCCTGTCACACCAGCATTGACACCTTTGTTTTACATGTATTTCTTATGTATGGACTGTGCATGATGAGAGGGCTGGCCCACATACAATAGTGCTTGCCTCTCCTACAGGCACTCAAAGGCTGGTTTGAACTCAGATTTTATTGTGTATTGTCTGTGTGCCTGGGTTAGTCACTTATTAACTTCAGTGTCCTCAGTCATATAATGGATTAGAATAAACATGCAATAAGCTTGGCCCATAAGTGAGTGCTCAGTAAATCACAGCCCAGTACCTATCCATTGATTAAGAAGCTGAAACACCCTTGACACAGATGTGAAGCAGACCAGGAAGGACAACATGCAGAGGATGACCAGCATAGAGTCTTGCTGTGGGTTGGGTCTTCAGAAGTACCTGAAATTAAAGGACTACAAAGGTACTGCAGGCGGACAGGGTTGCTTGGGGTGTCACAGCGGGGCAAGTAGAAGAGGGAGAAATCTAAAGTGGAAGTCTGCCAAAGAGCCAGTTGAGGCATTCCTTCTGCATATGAAAAATCTAAGGTTCTCTGACTCTGCGGTTCTATTTTGAACAGCAAACCTCCTAAGGCAGGAATTTAATTGGGGTTTAACTCCAGTCTGAACCTGTGAGAACCAGTTCCCCCTTGTAGATGCTAAGCAGCCTCAAAGCACCTTTCTACCTTGCCAGCCCCTCCCAGGTATTGGTGCAGGTAAAGAGGGAGAAGACACAGATGGCATCAGTCCTCTTGATTGAAAAGTCAGCTGAAGAGGAATGAACCATTGCTTTGCCTGTATTCCCAGTGAATTTGAGTTGGGTGGCAGTCAGCCAGAAATAGAGAGGCTGGGGTAGGAGTAGGTGGGTACTCCAGTGTGTGCAGAAAAAGTCTGTGTTTGAAATACTAGAACTTGGGCTCTAGTCCCAGATCCACCTAGTTGTGTGACCTTGGATGGGTCAGTTCACCTCCCTGGGCCTCATTTTTCTAATTTTAGAGAAAGCAGCAGGCTTCCCAGTGCTTCTCAAGCCTGCTGAAATGCAGATTTGGCTTCTGAAGGTCTTGGCCTGAGATTGAGAGCCCGCATTTCTGACACTCTCAGGAGGTCTCACGACTGGTCAAGGACCATGTGAGGTCCTAGTGCAGGGACTGGCAAGTAAGGTTTGAAGGCCAAATCCATGCTTGCTGCTTGTCTTTATAAATAAAGTTTGGGAATAGCTACACGCACCACTTTATGTATTGTCTTTGGCTCCTTTAGACCTAAAGTCTAACTATTTTAATAGCTACTATTAGCCTTTCAGAAACAGACAACCCCTGCTCTAGGGGTTTGTCTTGTTGAGTTAAAAGACCTGCCCTTCACTCTGGGGTTGACCAAGGGCAAGTCCCTTTACCTGGCTGGTTTTCACTTTCCACATGTTGAGGCCAAAATGATTTCTAAATTTCTAAGAGACCTGTGACTCTAGGATTTCAATACTATATTGAAAACATCAAAGTTTCTATAGAAACAGGAATCTAAGAATCACGTTTGAAGTTGCAGACATATACCTGGCCTAACCTGCAGAGAGCGGCAGGCAGCCCTACCCTGCAAACACATTCTGTTTTGCGCAGGACATACTTGAACATCATTCCTTAACTCACTGTTCCATGCACCATGACTATGGGTGCTTCTGGTCTATTGATATTAATAAGCTTTTTCCAGGTTTGAAAGACTGTGTCTGGCACAGGGATCTAGAAGGGTCTACGGCATCTAGGACGCCCCAAGGGACCCACAGTTGAGTGAGAGCGAGCACATAAATAAATAATTATGGGTCCATGTTCCATGAACCAGCTGTGAGGGGAAATGCCTGACTCCAGTCAGCAGGTGACAACACTTTCAATGCAGGGAACGTGGGGTGGGGGAGGGCCAGCGGGTTTCAAGAGAGGGAAGAAGGTGTGCAAAGAGGTGGGGAGGTAAGTTTGAAGCATGCTGATTCCAATATGGATGCCTGAATGAAATTTCCTATGAAAAGTGAAGTCTCTCGTAGGGCAGCAACTGTGGGCAGGAATGGCATGCTTGTTGGTGGGGCTGCTTCCAGCACTGAGGGGAGCCCCAGGCTTACCACTCCCATGTACTCCCCGATTCTTCGGGGTCACTCATCCTGCTGTAGTTCAGTTTCCACAGAAACTGTGGCCAATGCATACTTTTCCAGAACATTTCTATTTCCTCTCAACTTGAATGAGTGCTAAGTAGCAGATCCCTGCTCACTCCCTCTTTCTGGTAAGATCACCATCCAATGGGAGAGCTGGAAACCTACAACCAGGGGCAACTCCTGATTCCAACAGGCCACTTTCTGTCAGGGTTTTACACAAGGAAAAGGAAAGCCCAGAGAAAACAATGAACTCATTTGCTTGAAATTACTTTGATGTCTCATTTGAAGCTCTGACTCCCCAGCTGGGGGGGTGTGAATCTGAGGGGCAGCTGAACTACATATCTTCCCTTGCATTGGGACGCAGGGCACGGGTCCACACTGTGGGAAATTCCCTGTGTGCCCATCAAATATCAAGTCAACTGACTTTGAAGAGGGAGGGTTTTCCCTTTCAAGTTCAGACCTCAGACGACTGTGCATGTGCCAGGAACTCACCTATTCAGTTGTCTTAAAAAGCAGTCCAGTACAGAATGCCTGAGAGCCTCACCTGGGCTGGCTGCCTTGCCAGGGCCCTCGTGGCCATGTGACTCTCCTTCTTAGCACCTGACACAGTTATATGTGAAGCACATATGTGGCACAATTATATGTCAATCTGTGGGATTTTTTATTGAGGCACCCCTATTTCTCTAAGGCTACAGGGACTATGTCAGCTTTTGCTTACCATTGCACCCTGGTGCTGGCACTTGGTAGTTGTTTCATAAGTTTGTGATGAATAAATGATGGAAAGTGTGCCCACTGCTGGGAAATTGACTCCAAGAGTACATTCTACCAACTGTGTCTGACTCACTGTCTTTGTTTATCAGGAACTATAAAAATTAATGCCTAGTGAAAATCTGGGGAGATTTTGCCCTCTCTGCTTAGAACCTTATTTAGGACTCCCCCTTTGTAGTTCACATGGGCTTGACTAAGAAATTATTGGTAAGCTGTTTTCATGTCAGGTAGCCTGAGGGGTTGGGGTCAGGCAACATAACCTGAAGGTACCTGCTAGGGGTTGGATTGGGGGCAGATGTGAGGCACAAGGAGAGTCTGAGAAAACCAGCACGAGTCTGCATTCATACCTAGGGTGGAGCAGAGAAATAATGGCAGAGCTCCCCAGAGTTTTGCTCCCCATCCTTGGTAACATGCCCTTGGTACTTCCTCTGGATTCCAGACTGAGCACTGTTTACCTCCACCTCATCTCCCTGGACAGTACAGGTGTAACCCCCACCTGGGCAGCAGTAGCCTAAAGAACTTAAGTGCTATGCTAATAACCCTAGAATTACAGGAGATTTGAAGGTTAATCGAGACCCAATCCCTGAAGCAAAAGTTGAGAATGAAATTCTAAATCTGGCTCCTTTCATATCATACACTAAATGCTTATCATTTTTTATGCATCACTTGACAATAATTCTGATTATTACTGATCAAGTGCTCACCATGTTCCAGGTATTCCGTTAAGTGCTCTTACATGGATTATCTCACTTAACCCTTAAAACAATGCTGAGGGAGAAAGACCACAATTGTTTCTGCTTTGTAAATGTTGAAGCAGAGGTTTGGAGTGGTTCAATGACTCAGCCAATGCCATATGGCTGGTGGTGGGAACACTTGGGCCTTCTAACTTTGAGTTTCATGTTTATCCCTTACTCTTGACTACAACTCTCACTACAGTGAGTTTCTTATTTGAATATTACTGATGCATCTTATCAAATGAGTTGTTAGCTGTCCTAATTTAGAAATTCAGAGGCTCAAAAATACACTTAATTCTCTATAAGACCATTTACCCCAAGATTTTTCACTAAGTACCCGTCCAGCTCCAGATTCAACTGCTCTGTTCCCTAGAACAATGGAAACATTGAAGGGGATGCAAAGATGAAGAACATATAGTCCCCCTTGCCCAGGTACTGGCAGGAGAATATACGTCCAGGACACACATGCCTTGGACACATAGCAAAGAATAATCAATCTACTGCTGGGCAGGAGTCAAAAAAAGAAGTGCTCCAAGAATTCAGATGCTGGGCTCATTTTCAGTGGGGGGCGGGGAGGGACACCATAGGTTCCAGGAAAGCGATAACCTTAGAGGTGACTTTGTAGGAGGAGTTAAATTTCAACAAAGCACATGGAAATTTTCCTTGGTTTGAGTCATAAATGCTTTCTGTTTTCTGAGTGCCTGTACTATACACACAGTAGGTCCTTAAATTTCCTAGTTGGACACTAGCTTCTGGTGTTAGGCTAGGAATCAGGGACTTGTTTGTGATGCCCTCGATGGCCATAAATTGTAGAAGTCTGCCCCTTCTTGGGTCTGTTTTCTACAGCTATGAAAACAAGGGTATGGAGAGAAGTAGGTATAACCTTGCTCAAGGGTTTCTGATTAGGATTACATTAAGTTAATGGATGCAAAGCTATTTGCAAACCAAAATGAAATATAAACACGAAACACTGTCACAACTCTTGTTGTTACAGCAAAAACTAAAAAGAACCAATGCATATTACATACTTCTTTATCCAGCAACCCCACCCTTCTTAATTTTCACTCTTTTGGATTACACTAGGGATGCAAAGATGCATAGTCTCTATCATAGGAACCTGACGGTCTAGGAAAGGAGGCAATAGGTACACTTGATGGTATAAGTTTAATATGCTAGAACAGAGACTAGGCTAGAGTTTGGTGGGACTTTCTCTCCCCTTAAGAGACAGTGCTAAAGACAAGAATTTCAAAATCATAACTTGAAGTGAGTGTAGCAGTATAAAACAGTATTAAAGGTGAGGGGAAATGAAAAACAGAAGTTTGAGCTTACACTTTGTTCCAGACACTTTATACCCATCATCTTCATAACAAGCTAGGTTTATTATTCCCAATTTACAGATGAGGAAATTGAGACTCAGGAAGGCTAGATGATTTCCCAAGGTTTATAAAACTAGAAAGCATAAAGTTGAAGTTAAAACCCAGATCAAGTGCTGGCTCATGCTTTTCCTTGTACTCCTATTGCTTTCTTAACAGTCTGTTTGTACAGCACTCACTCCATACTTATCTTGAATGGCCTTCTTGGATTGCTTTTCCAAGGAGAAAGACTTATTTTTGACCAGCGAGATTTAACAGTAACCCTTTCCAGTCATCTCCTCATGTATTTCTTATGATAACCCTCTTCCCTCCTGCTACTCTCTCTTGACTTCCTCCTCAGCCCCCATCTCAAGGACACTATCAAAAAAAAAAAAAAAAAATCCAAGTAAATGAAGAGCCTGCAGAGAGAGACCTCTCTTTCTCATCTGTAGTCCAAAACACATGGAAATAAGGCAAACATTTATCATACAATTCTGTCCCAGAAGAGACTGACCTTGATCAAATCTGTCCACACCATAGTTTTGTAAAGCCACAAGGAAACCACAATCTATCGGGAACTGCATTATCATCACATTTGCCTATTTCACAGATAATGAAAAATGAGGCGGAAGAAGGTGAAAGGACTTTCTAACATGACACACTAGTAAGAGGCTGGACTGAACCCAGGTCTCTTGACAACCAGGTTAGTGTTGGTCCAAGAAAATAGGTTGTGTTTTTGTTTTTCTTCACTAAAATATCAACTTAAATGGGCTCACGACCTTTTCAAAAGGAAGGATCAACATTGGTGTCTGCAATGTCCAGCAAAGTAGGGTCCTTTCCAAGGCCTCTGCTCCGACTGGCTCATAGCCTCATCTAAATAATAGGAAGTAAATTCATTTTTTAGCTTGAAAGCACTTTGTGGGGTAGGAAAGGGGGATTTGGGGAAGAGAGTTCCTGTATATGATGGCCAAGAGCGATCAGCAGACACATTACTTTAGCTTGAAGAAGGGGAAATACATGGCCAGGCATGGAAGGGGAAGATGAAGGTCCCTGACTTTTAACTAAACACATCCTCATCAAGAACCTTTCCTGGCCCCCAGATTGAGGAAAGGGTAGTAGATGGTGGGCCCTTCTCTGATTCTGTTCTGATGAGGCTGGATGACAGAGGGTGGTTGGGGTTGAAGCACCAGGGTGAGAAAGTTTGCAAGAACATTCTATAACCTCCAAAGCTTCTTCCACCTTCTGCTAGCACCCACAACTTCCCCTGCCAAGCGAGGAAGGAGGAACACATTATTCAGTTTAATAATTTATACGAATTGAAAAGTTTACTATGTAAAATAAAGAAAACTAAGGGAGAACAGATTAAAAAGAAATTCCTGAGTCCACTCTTAAAGCACAGAAGTATGGAGATGATGCTTCTTGATAACCTCACTTTTGAATATAGTCATCTGACTGTCTAGTAGATGGGTCTAAAATAAGCAACTAGCCCCTCCCATCGATGGCTAGTCAAGTTTTTGTCTCTCTACTGGTGATATTGCATCAAACCTTAGTACTAACAGCCTGGAATATCAAAAAACACAGACCCACATACATCGACACATGTTGAAGTCAATGGGCTTCAAATCTGGTAGCTTGTCAGAGTCATCATCTGGAGAACTCATCACAAATTCAGATTCCCAGGAAGCAGCCCAGATATTGATTAGGTTGATCTGGACTGGGGCCCAGGAATCCTCATTTCAACAACAGACTTGACTTAAAAACTAATTATTTGGTTCAACCCCATCCATTCAGCTAACACAACTTTTTTATAAGATGCTGTTTTTATAGAAAAGAAGACTGAGCTGCTAAAAAGTGGCAGGACTTGGACTTAAAACCCAGTCTCCTGGCTCCTGTGAAGGTGTCTTTGCCAAGGCCTTCACACCTGGCTTCTCTTCCTCAGCTCCCTGGGTTGTGGAGACCCCTAAAGGTCAGCAGATCTCATCTATTCAGTCCAGAGGCATCAGAGCTGCTGGGAATGATCCAGAGCCATTAGTTTTATAGGAGAAAATGGCTGGGTAGGGGTTGGGGTAAAGGTAGTTTTAAGGAAAGCTGTGTTCTGTATTTGAGTAGGTTAAAAGGGAAGGGTCCAGCTGATGGTTTCTAAGGCAAACTACTCTGTGGTTGTAGGCAGAAAGAATAATCAGCTCATGGGAAAGACTGGCTATGTTATGGGAATCAGTGTGGCGGAGGCAGAGAGAGTGAGGGGTTGAGCAGCGGAAGATGAACTCTTGGGGGAACTAGGAGGCCAAGCCATTTGGACTGTCTAGGTCATATGAAGATCTTTGGCTTTTGCTCTGAGGTACTGGAGGATTTTGAGCAGGAATCTGGTATAATCTGACATGTTTTCCCAGAGATACTTCAATGCAAGGGGAAGAAGGAACTGTCCAGGGCAGGGCATAGAAGCAGGGAAACTACATGAGAAGATTTGTAGCAATCCAGGGAGATAAAGGATGGTGACTTGGACCAAGGTGGTAAGAATGCAGTGGTGAGTTGTCAGGTCTTGCATGTTTTTAAAAGTAGAGCTAACAGATTTTCTGATGGATTGGATGCAATGTGAGAAAAAAGGAAGTTAAGATGGTGCAAAATGTTTTGGTTCTAGCAACATGCAAGTTGGAGTTATTAACTGAGATAGAGAAGGCTGTGGGTGGAGAGGTTTGGGGGAAGAATATCAGGAGTTTGGTTTTGGACTTGTTGAGTCATTGATACTCACGTGGGATTTAAATAAAGTCTCACCACTAGATGAGGTCATTGAGAAAGTGACTGTAGACAGAAAAGCGGATTGAGGACTTTGTCCAGGACGTTGCACTGTCAAGAGGTTAGAGAGAAGATGCAAATCAGGAAAAGGGAAGGAGGAACTAGTGAGGGAAGAAGAAATGTGTAACCCTTAGACACTTACTGAACAGTGTTTCTGTGAAGAGGGAGTGGCCAGTTGGATTGAATGCTGTTAAGGAGATGGAGAGCAAGGTTGAAAACTGACTATTATATTTAGTTTTTGGAAGATACCAGTGACTTTGACAAGACCGGCATTTGATTACTAATCTGATGAAGTTCTACATTCTGGCTGTTGGTTATCATTGAACTCTCCCTAATATTAAACCTTCTCTTCCCAAGTAGACTGGGGTTTGGAACACCAGGGATGCGGGCTTGGTATATCTCAGAGCTCTGTGCCCTTGCCAGGCTATTGGGATGTCTAGAACCTACTATATATCCTAATATAGTTGCTAACAGAATCAATACCAATACCTTTTCCACTTGGACCCTGGCCTTGAACAATTCTGCTCATGCTTAGCTTACCTTGGACGCAGAATTTGAGTTCCTTGGGGTCAGTGACGACCTTCCTGCTTTCCCGGATTACAGTGCGGTTCTTCTTGGTTTCTCCCCAGAGATTGGTACCACCATACATGCTGGGGATGTTGAGAATGGCAATGCCTTCAAGGAAGATGTTGCTCAGGTCCACCCCAACCCCATCACACTGGTGGGCAGAGAACAAAGGTTATCTGTTAGTGTCTTCAGTGTATCCTAACTCAAGATGGTGTGTGTGCGTGTGCATGTGTGTGTGTGTGTGTGTGTGTGTGTGTATGTTGGGGGGTGTGAGGGAGAGACAGAGGCTCTCGTGAAGGATGCTTGCCTCTGCCAGAAGGTGAAAATTGCTCAGATTGAACACTTTGGCTACTTGTAGTGATATGGGAGAAAATCTAGTTTTGGTCAGTTCTGTGGAAGACAACACAGGGCTCCAGGGGTCCTCAGTAGATCTAGAGGGGTTTTAGGAATGGCTTCAAGACAATTGTGAAACTGCCTTCCAGTTCAACCTCATTATCATCAATTCTTTCCCTTTGTACCCTGCCGGAAGAGTCACTGGGAACCCAACACTTACTTGATTCTCAACAAATACAGAAGTTTCACTTTCCCCCCTTTTATTTTTCACTCCTGTCAGAAGTACAAGACTGTAAGATTTGGAAAGCTTTCAGAATTTGCCTGTCTCCCATATCTGTATCATAAGTGCAATTTTGGCATATGTGCTTGCTGATGTTGCAGAGTTTCTTTATCCAAACTCCACCACCCACATCCCCCGCCAAGTACAAAAGGCCAGAAGGCTTGAATCTGTCTGTCTCACATATCTATAAAGTCAGCCCACTTTGGCATAGTGCTTACCAACACAGCAAGAAATGTATTAGCTCTGATTTTTGATCCTCAGTATTGTAGATAGCTTGCTTCATTTACAGAAGGAAAAAGACCCTGAGAGGTGAGCTAAGATTGCACAGCTGATAAAAAACAGAGCAGGGATTCAAAGCTATGGAATTTGACTACAAAGCACATGCCCTTTATCTTCCTCATTGTGAGGCAGGAAAAATCAAACGATGTAATAAAAATCCACTGTCTTCAAGGTTACCTACAAATCCAACCTTCCAGCTATTTCTCTACAGAATAAATAGTAAAATAGGGCTTGATGTCACTCATATTGGCTTACCTCCTGGTTTCCTTGATGATCTTAATTTATGGTATCTTATTGTTTCCCTAACTACAAAATGGAATAGGGTGAGTTTCATTGGGAACTCATTTTTCATTGCAAAGTTCTGATTATTTGAAAACGCTTGATGTTGAACCAGATTCCCTTTTTTCCTGCTTCCAACCATTGGTCTTATTCTCCCTTCTAAAGCCAGACAAAATGACCTATCTTCCTTCTCCAAAGGAGCCCACCAGACAGTGATGACAACTATCATTGTCATATCATCACGTGTAGATATTAAGCATTGCCATTTTCCAGGGACAGTTTTAAGCACATATCATGTTACCTTCATATAATCCTATACATTCATTACCATGACAGGTTCTGCTTTACGTTTGGGGAAACTGAGACATAGAACAGTTAACTAGCGAAAGTCATACAACTTACATGTGGCAGTATACAGGTTTGCTGGCAGACAGTCAGAGGTAGGTCTTAACTACTTTATACTTTATACTGCCGTTTGACTGTGCACTTTGGGCTAAGCACTGTCATTCTCTCAGCCCCCTCCCACAGAACTTGGTTTTCAGACTTTCCCTTTGCTGTTGCCCTGTCCTGTAGCTTGTTATTCTTCTTCTACTCCGCAAAGTCCCAGCATGGAAAGCAATACTAGGGACAGGATCTGGTGGTGCAAATGGCAACTTCCTGGAGTTGGGATCTTATGACACTATCATGCCCCCAAAATGACGTCATGTGGGAAGACATTGAAAAGGCTCAACAGATGTTTCCATTATCATTCTCCCTGCTTCTAAAGAGGATCAACATGGCCCTTTTGTTAGCAGCCAGAAGATGATATAATCACTTCAGTTGATATAATCACCTCAGCCACCCAGACCCTCAATTTCATCATTGATACCTCAGTCAACACCTATCTATCCTGAACTTGTGCAGGAATTTTTTCCGATAATGCAGACATAGAGCTTTGCATTGATGCCAATTAGTTTTGTCTGGATTATAGCTCAAGCTTTTCCCAGTTCATCAAGTTTATTTCCCATCTTCATTTTATGAACCTTTGCCACAATTCTTTCATTGGGAGGTTAAGTCATTTATACATTTATATAAAGAGCCAAACTAGGGACCAAGACCTCTCCTTGGTCAGTTTAACACACCATTGTTCATTAAGCTGCTCTCAGGGTGTGGCAGTTCTGTCCTCTGGATTGGATGGGCGCCAACCCGCCTTTCACTACAATGTGTAGTCATGGAACTCAGAGATAAGGGCAACTGAGGAGGTCAGGCCCATCTGTCATACATGAGGCCCAGCAAAGTTACAGATTTATGACTGAACTTACTAATAGTAAGTTACTAATAGTATTCAGCATTCAGACTGAACTTACTAATAGTATTCAGGTCTCCATACCTTGTTCTTTTTCCTAAAACAGAAGACACTGTGCTGAGATCATGGCCCCCTACCACCTCTTTCAGAAAAGGAGTAAGAGAAGTCATATTAAGTTATTAGTATCAGTGTGCAAAGGACAAATGCTTAGTTAATAAGCTGTTGCACATTCCGGTCAAGGACTGGGCTTAAGTATGTCAGTCTGTGGTTTCTAAAAAGTGTCTTTTTGTACATTTAAAAAAACTGGGATGTTTGTCTGCTTGCCTTTCATTGGAAGGAAACTACTTTGTCTTCAGGTATGTCAAGGTGGCTCCTGAATGGCATCTATGTTTGTCCAGCTGGACCAATGTGAGCTTTCCAAAGCCTGCTAGTTTCCTCTCAGCCTCGGGCTCTGGCACCTACCTTTAGTATCTATTCTTCCATTTTCAGTAATGGCTACTCACAGGAAAAGATAAAACGCCTTTGGAATAATGAAGTCCTCCTGAATCTTGCTTCCCATGCACTTTTTCTCCTTCAAAGATTGTCTAACATTCTCCTTGGCTTTCAGTTTGCCAGAAGCCAGGCTCTAGGCAGCTTTTGTGCACTCGTTCCTGGTTGCAAGTCATCCCATTGCTTTTGTGTGTGTGTGTGTGTGTGTGTGTGTGTGTGTGGACAGATCCCTGGGAGCATGAGTTCAACTCAAGCATCCCTGCTGCTGTCATGGTGATTTTTTTGTTTTTAGCTTATTTTCTTTCTCTTCTCAATAGGGTTACTGCTTATTGGACATTTATTTTGGAATGTCTTCCATTCCATCATCCTTTATATACACTCTCTTATTTAGGGATTTAGGCTTGAATCCTCTTGGAGCACATGCCTTCCCCCCCCCCCCCAAACCCTCTGAAATGCACTTTACTTGATTCTGTGCTTGGCACTGTCTTCTCATATCCTAATCATCTCTTCGACTGCATAGTCAATTTCCCCCTTGGTTGGATTTACTTGTGCATATCACTTTAATTTGTTGAGTATTGGTCAAATCAACCCCTGCCTCCTGAGAGATAATGAAATGACATTAGTAGCTCACACCTGTTCCAGGAACTGCTCCAGGCACTGTACTGGTCCTTCTCTACAGTCTCTCTGAGAATTCTCCTGTGAATGTCATGAGGGAAGCTCACTGCTACCCCCAACTGAATGGTCTCACTGGGCTTAAGTTGCTTGCTCAAGGCTAACAACTTGTTGCCCTACAAGCTGGCAGAGCTGGGATTCAGATCCAGGCAGTCAGGTGGTGGATCCTTCTCTGGAGACAAAAGAGTCAACGAGGCAAAAGGGGACTTTTGCTGATGCTAGGCTTACAACAAAATTAAACTTTTAGCTGTTCTGTGAGTAATTGAAATCTCCCACCACTCTGTCTTGTACTTAGAGCAATGCCTGGCACATCAATGTTGGGTATTAATGTTATTATATCTTGCCTCTGTGCCAGCTTTGTTTAGAAACAAAAACCACTAGCACAGAACTGTCCTCGGTACACCACAATTCTCAAAACCACCTTTCCCACCCCCCACTGCAGTTCTAAGTGTGTTCCCTGCCCTTTTTGTCATTCAGGAGTGTTAGCTATTAACTTAGATGACCCCTGAATCTCTCTCTGGAAGAGCGAAAAGACTTCACTTTTTCATAGTTTGTTCCTATTCTCTCCGCTTTCTGAGATTGTTCCCATCCCCCACTATCTCACTGGTTCCTGAGCAGACCAGGGCAGAAAGAACAGAAGTGGTAGTAGCTTAGGCATTATTGGTCATAGATACCTCCACCCTTGGAATTTGAAAATTAAGAGGCAATACATTGTCTTGGAAAGCACATACCTGGAAGAGAGACAGGGGTTTAAATCCTGGCTCGTCACTTGCTAACTGTGTGATCCTGTGATGTTTCCGAAAACTATGAGTTTTAATTTGTCATCTGTAAAGTGGGAGTGAGGTGAGGGGATGACATCCATTTCCAGAGTTTGAACACTTCCTGCAAGGCAGTAGTATTTCAAGAACTGAAGGTTTATTAGTTTCCCTAAGCCTTATGCCAGGAGGTATTTCGGCCTGAATTCATTCTCTCAATATCTGGGCCTTGCTGCAAGCATTTTAACAGCCTTGTGGCTCTATCCAGGGCGGTAAGGACCATGTCAGTCCATACCTGTATGCCCACTATCTGGGTTTCTGCACCTAGTCATCAGTCACTGATTTCCTCCAGAACACCAGGCCTGCTTAGGTTTTGGGTAAAGGTGGGAAGCTGCTGAGCTGGGTTTGAGAAAAAGTGGAGCCAAGAGTGGTAGACTGTCAGTTTAAATGGAACACGGGCCCCAAGGCGACTCCCGAGCGAATTTCTGAGCTAAATCCTCCAATAGTTCCATGACGTCATCCAGCCCCCTCCCCCACTCCAAGTGGGGGGGGGGAGTTGAGGGCGGGGTAAGCGGCTCCGGGGCCGAGCTCTAGGAGGTCGGCGGTCCTTGTGCGCACACTAGCCATCCCTAACTTAGGACGGGGCTAGCAGGCTTCTATCCAGGCCCAGGCTGTGAGGCAGCGGAACCCAAGTATTTATAGCCCGGCAGGGGCTGCATCAGAGAGCTCTCGTCCGCCAGCGCGCTCACAGCGTGCGCGGGCTGCGAGGTGCGGGACCGAGGAGGCGCGGCGGAACCAGGGTGCTTGGAGGCCAGCCCCACTCGGGTCCAGTTGGAAGCGGTTCCGGAATCATCAGCCCGAGCCCGGGGCGGGAACATCCCGGCGCCCTCCCCCTCCCAGGCCCCGCTGCGCCGGCTCGCTGCTGTCGGCACCGTTTATCCTTGGTCTCCCTGCGAAGACAATACCAGAGCGCTGGTTTCCTTCGAGTCAGGGATGGCTGGTTTGTTTGATGAAGGGCCTGTACAGAGGTAACCAGAAACCGGGTAGGAATCAAGTGTGTTTACGTATAATTCAAATACACTGGGGATCCACATTCACCCTCACTTTCCGCCTCGACCCCCCCATCTCTGGGGTCTTTAACATTCTCTTCATTCCGGGCTGAAACGGGACCAGCCAAGGTCGCTGCTGCCCGGCCCCAGCGGCGGGCTTTTCCGCACCCTGCAGGCTGCAGGCTGGCCTGGGTGACCTGAAAAAGGAGGTGGATCGGAACCTTTCTCTCGCCTCAGCAAGGCCGCCTCCATCTCAGCCCGGTCGATCCTATTTTTGAAGGTCCTCAGAGAAGGAGATCCCATAATTTCTTTGATGACCTGTTTCAGTTTTTAGCAACTAGGAAACTCTGCCTTTTTTCTAACCTCGATTCATAGCGCCGTGGGTTACGTCTGTTTTCTTTGGTCTAGAACGCAGATAATTTTGTTTCCTGCTCCTGCCATTGGGCTGTGGCTGCCGCCTGGAATGACCTCTTCCAGGTCAGATGGGTGGGGCAACCTAGACCTCAAAAGTTCAATGGTGTTATGTCCCTTTTCAGTTCAGACTTTTCGTTCATGGATTCCCTGTCACTACCTTATCTTGATTTCTCTATTCCCAACTTTGATTTTTTCTGTCTCAGTCTTTCATCGAAAAATCTTTTTATTGTGAGTTTTGCTAAATATATAGAGTAGAGGGAATAATAAATCCATGTCCCTCAAAATCACAGCTTCGATAATTATTAGCAACCCGCAGTTAATGCCTTAACTTTATTCCAATTCCGATTGGATTTCCAATTCCAATTCTTTCCCCCATCTTCATACCGAACTATTTTATAACAAATCTGATCAATCCAATCATTTCATCTAAAATACTTCTGTACGCATCTTTAAATACGACCAAAAAACCAATCACTCCAATATTATCACTCTTAAAAAGTGACATTTTTTTAATGCCAATAGCTATACAGTGATTATATTTTTTCAACAGTTTTGTTTAAAAAATTTGTCTCATCAATCTACAGATCGAATTTGGTCCTATGACCACATGACGTCTCCCCTCTTTTAAAACTTATTGGAGAAATAGGTGATTAGTTCTGCACCATAGTGCTTCTCAGATTGCTTCAGGATCTTGTTAAAATGTAGATTTTGACTAAGCAATTCTCAGGTGGGGCTTGAGACTGCATTTCTATACATTCCCTCACGATGCTGTTACTGTTAGCTCAGGGACCACACTTGCATAGTAAGGCTGTAACACTTCCCAGATTCTGACTGCATCTCCGAGGTGCCTTTAAAGTATATTCCTAGGCTCTCTGTTGCATTTTGCTAAATCGGTACTTTTAGATCTGGAGGGTAAAGTACCGATTTTGCTAAATCGGTACTTTTAGATCTAGAGGTTAAATCAGATTCACTATTGGTTTCTTGGCAAGAATATTAGTGGGACTGTGCGTTTCCTAGAAAAGGAGCCCTGCAGTTTGGTCTCAATTTTTTTATGGTGTTCCGAATGGTCATGGATTCAGGTGTTGTTGACCTGGATTTTCCTGAATTCTTAGTCAGCAAGAGATGATACCTGTCTAGTCTGATTATTACAGTTTCCTCAGGCAGAATACCTTTGAGGACACCCTAGTGTTGTCGTTCCTGTACTTTTTCTCCAAATCTCTATCAGTACGATTTTCCCCATGAATTCTTCCCAGTCCATCCTCCAAAAAGGATCTCTCTCTTTCTTCTCTTTGTCTTGGGTTCTCATCGAATCATAGAATGAAGAGTCTTAAAAGGTCTTCCAGTCCAATCACCTTATTTTATAGATGAGAAAAGCTGAGATTAAAGAGGTGAAAGGAATGACCCTATGTCATAGCTTATCAGTCAGCCCAGCTAGCATTAGACCTTTTGAAAGGGAAGTAGGAAAATGATGGGCAATGGCTAGGGAATCCAGTATTTCAGTTATAGTAGGGAGGAAGAGAGGGTGCTGAAGGAGAGGTGGGTGACATAGGGGTTCTAATGACTGAAAGGAAGGGAGCAGGAGGACAGTGACATTTTCCTTGATGCCTGGACTCCATGTTACAGTGTCAGATACACATTCAAAGGCAGAGAAGGGCCACTGACATACCCTGACCAAAATATCTCCCTCTCCCCTTTTTGAGGGGAACAGGATGTGGGTGTATGTATATAGGGTGATAGGACTCCACCCTGGGAAGCTCAGAGTTCTTGTAGGGCCCAGGTAAGGTGGGGGCAGTAGCACTCACTCACAGTGGGAACATTTCTGTTTTGGTAGGAAGGGAGGAGGAGGTTTTCTCTGTGAACTGACATGGCAGAGCAGGGTGTAATTTAGACTATTGAATGCCTGTGCACTAGTCCAAGTTCCCCTTTGATTTGGAAAGAGGAGAGTAGTGGAGGAAGAGGGGTTAGTTGACTCCAGCAAAGGCCAGTCATGATAGTCCAAACTAGGCTGAGTACAGACTAGAGAGTTGGGGCCTATTGACCTTTGCTTCTGCTGTTCTCATTGAGCAAATATCCTTTTATGCCCTTGGGCCTATTAAATGCTACCCTTCCAGCTCAAAGTTTCTATAAAGGCTTTCCCAATGCTCTAGCTAGAAAGTGTTATTCCCCTTCTCTGAATTTTCATATGTGCTTGTCTCTCCAGGAGACTTAAGCTCCCAGAGGTTAGGGACCATATATTATACAGGTCTATATTTTAGAGTTCCTAGCATATCTTACCCATATTTGGTGGCCAATATAACTGTTTTTTTAATTGAAATAATGTATGGTGAAATTCCCAAATGGAAACCAAGGTGTTCCATAAAGAAACCTAACAAGAAGATTTCTTTCCTCTCAGATAATTTCCCATAATTTCCTAGGGTGATCATAGTCACTGAATAAAGTGAATGGAATGTACAAGTTAGGGAGAGATAAGGAAAGTTAATCCAAATCAGTAAGAAGTGGTCTCTGATCACAACTAAGGGAAATCTATACCTAAATAGCTGGTAAAAAGAACCAGGAACACAGAGAGCCGTTTATATGAAAGGCATTAAACACCAGAAGACAAAGACATTCATTTGTTTGTCACTATTGATGAGAATCTATTTATTCTGTGGTAGACTTGGTGACATGGCAGAAATGGACACAGCCTGTCCTCAAGGTGCTCACAAGAGATCTGTGCTAGAGTCCACGTGCTGCAACAGGTTTAGCAGCAGAATCTGTTAAAGAAGCAATTCTGTGGTGCTCCAGGGTGTAAATACACCCCAAAGACTGATTTCAAGCTACTAATGTGGATGGATCACCGAAAGTGAAGTTGAGAAGAGATGTAATCAAGCAGTCTGGTTCTTGTGCACCGAAGAAGGAACTGGTTTCTCCATATCTGCAAGGCTGTCTCTGGCCAAACAGAGAAATTTTGGGGGAGTGAAGGAAAGGCAGCCAGGGCAAACAATGATGTCTGTTTTCTCTAGAGAAGAACTAGAGAGAATGTTTTTAGTGTCAATAATCTGATGTGTATCCTGAGGGGGGTAAAGGCAATAAATCGAGTGGTGTTGATGAGTGGTGATAGCATTATTGGAAAGACAGTTCATTACTATCCAAATAAAACACAAAATGGGCCTGGCAAGTAGGTAAATCTGACAGAACAGTTAATTCCCCTGCATTTAGAGGGGCTGTTTTACAGCATTTTGGGAGCTGATGTCTCTTGTGGGCAGCTAGAAACTAATACTAATACACATATATGTTGAATGATAATCTTAATATATTTCATTTCTTATGTAACTGTTAAAAACCAGGAAGTTCATATGGTTTGTGTCTAACCTTTACAACCCCACAACAATGGTATTTGTATCCTCATTTTGACAGATGAGGAAATGTTGACTCACTAAAATTAAAGAAGGTTCTTTTAAAAATTACCGAGGCTTCTGGTAGTCTTCACAAAGCTGCAGCTTTCCTGTGTGAGATGCAAATATTGAAATCAAGATGACAGACCAACTCACAGAGCCCACTACCTCGTAATCATGGGCTTTATTACCTATGAGGCTGCTTTTGGAATATTCTGTAGACAAGGGATTTGATTCTTCATTTTAAGGAGGACATTGGAAAACATGAAGTTTACCAAGCATGGTGAGGATAGTGAGGGTTCTGTAAAATGATTCATATAAGGAACTGGAGATGTGTAACTCAGTGAAGAGAAATAGAAGATAAGTTGGAGGCTTGATCGATGCCCTTGAAGGAGGCAGAAGCATCTCTGTGTGTCCCTAAAAGATGGAGAATTCAGTCATGCATCCCACAAGCACTATGCAACTATTTTGTTTCAATAATTGTGCCAGGTGTTGACTAGGGAAGACTATGATGATGAACACCATCTCTGATCATCACAGGGAGAATTTTCTAGAAGTCAGGTGTCCAGCAATGGAGCAGACATCTCAAAAAGGAGTGAGCTTCCTTGGAGTATTCAGCAAGAGGCTAGTTGTACAGTTATCAGCATGTGCAAGGTGAATCATTTTGTTGAGTGAAAATGGGACTAAATCCCCTTTTAGTTCCCAGAGTCCCCTTTTAGCTTTGCTTTGGCAAGTTATAGAGCTGTACTGAAAATTACCACCTTGACCCACCTCCCATCAGCCTTGTCCACTCAGCTGCATGCTCTGGTGCTCTCTGACAATAAGCCATGGTGGACTAGCTAGACTGGAAAGTGACTGCCGTCTGTGACAGGGATGAGGAGTTCTGGCGGCTTTGTGTGGGCTCAAGGAATGTGGCATTGAAGCCATGTACACACAACCTGCTTAAGAACATCCCATGGGCAGAAAATGTTTTCTTCCTCTTCAACCCTCTTCTGTTGCTGTGCCAGGCAGGCACAATGATGCCTTTGAGAGGAGCAGCTGGAAGGGGGTGTTGGCAGAGAGGCTGGAAGTAGAACATTGCAGCTGGGGTGAGGGGGGGGGAACCAAATTCACTCCAGGAGTGAGCTTGGGTGCCAGTTTCGAAAACAAAACTGCTGTTTCTCAGAGCTCATGGTGGTGGGTTGCCTCAGAGTTGGATAGAGGGCAAGGCCATTTCCTATCCATTGCTCCACCTTCCCCAAGTTAAAAAAAATTGGTTTGTTGAGGCATTCTTGCTCTGGATGCAGCTTTGCTGCCTGTTGGGAGCTCAGGCCAACCTGGGGTGGCCGAGACTTTTTGAGGGTAAGACTTTCCTTCAGACAGAGTAGAATGATGACTATGGGACAGGCAGTGCTCAGGGGAAGGTAGGCCTCTGGATATAAGAGAAGGCTAAAAATGGAGACCCCTTCCAAGATCGTGTCTTTCAGTGTTACTTCCTCCAAGGCCATAGCAACCAGACAACCTCATTGCCATTCACGCTCTGCCTACTCATGGTCTTAACTTTGATGGGAAAGAGGTGGGAGAACTCCGGCATTTCCTGTCCTGGATTCACAGTTGTCCCAGACCCTCAGCTACTTTACAAGGCCCCAGCACCAGCTCAGTGATGGCTGTGGGTGGTCTTCCCACTCACTGAGCAGTCAGGAGATGTCTAGGCTACAATCTGTGCCAATGCCTCCTTTGTGTTACAAATGAAGTGAAGTGGGTCTCTTTTATTCTTGCAGCTTCCAATAAAAAGGTATGATTTCAGGCTGGTCAAGTGGTAATTTCTGTTAGTGTTCACAGTATGGACTTTTTCACATTCTAGTTCAATTTTATAATCAATAAATAACTATAGAGCAATTATTCATTTCCGGCAGTGTGTGAGGTCTAGGGATTTGAAATGAATAAGATGGTTTTTGCTCCAGACAGTGGACTGCCTAATAGATAAGCCAAGTCCCTTCTGGGAGTCCTACTGCCAACTAAATGGTGTGTATTAGAGGTAGTAGCATTAGGTGGAAAGCAGAAGTGTAATGCAGAGCCTTCTCCCATAGCCTTCTCTTACTGTGGCACTGTGGGTGGCACATGGGCTTGGGGTGGTAGATGTAGGCCTGAAACTCATCTGATCTTGAAGTACTTATTTATCTTGATGAGACTTAGCTTCCCTGTGTAAATAATGGAAACAATATACTCCCTGTAAGGATGTTAGGAGAATTAAGTAATACAGTGTATGAAAGTACCCCTACAGAGAATGCTCACGCCGGGAAGTGATGGCTGTTGTTACTAGTGCAGATTTTAATGGATTCAAGTACATAACACATATATGACAGAGCTATTCATCCAACTCCTTGTTATATTAAATGTCTTTCCTAAAGAGTTTTTATGTCATCTTAATTCCTCTTCTACAGAAGACTGGGCTCAACACATTTATGATTAAGATAGACAAAGACCTATTTGTTATAGCCAATAAGACATAGCTAAATATAACACTCTCTGTTTCATAACCGAGTTGTAGAGGAAGAACAGATTTGAACTGGTTTTCTTCTCTGAAGTCCCTGAATCTCCTGAGTGTGGAGATGAAAGTAATGAGTTATTTCCAATATTCTAAAAAAAAGTCTGAGAGAAACGATACATTTCCTATTGACAGTACCTCACAGTTGATTATTATTTAAAAGATACATTTGTTTGGTAGATGTTGCTTGGGAAAGTTACTCTTTCACTAAGGGAACTTGATAGCAAAGTCAAACTCCTAGGGCAGAGATTAATCTACAGAACCTTCCAGGAACTTGTTCTGGGAGTGTCTTGCAGCCCAGTGTCCTGAGTCATGTGACTCCAATTTCAGTCTTCTGAGACCTCTATGGGCCTCTTTAGCCAATGTGTTGCTAGCAGTTCCCACTGCTTTGTGAAAATGTAGGCATGCGAATAAATCCTAAAAGTTACTCCAAAGTCCTTAGAAGACACGAAGTTTGTATAGCCAGGAGTCTGGAGACAAAGAAAATCAAAGTGATTCACAAAGAACAAAGGAAATTGAAGAAGAACAAGAAAATAAAAGCATAGGAATGAATGGAGACTTGAAGTGAAATACAGGGTACACATTTGTAGGAAATAAAAAAGGGGGTGATTTAAGAGAGATAGAAAGTTATGTTTCCGAAACTGCAAGCACACAATGGAGTTTTATAAGAGAAAATTGACAGAAACAATTTCTCCTTAGTAGGCTAAAAGATTTTAAGGACCAGTGAAGGAGAGTCATAGTCAGTGCTGATGAAAGAGGTAGCAGGAGAGGGAGGATGGAAGCTGTGTTTAAACATGATAAAGATTTAAGAAAGTCCGAGAATCACAGGAGTTCAGAGGCTTGATCTTAAAGAAACAGGGCTTATATTGCTGCAGGCTTGAAACAGGACAACATCATGATCAGCTGGCCCTGATTAGTGAGATTGTGGGTTACTTCCCTTTTTTGCCCCACTACCATTTAAAATGTCCTACTGTGAATTTAAATTACTCATACAATCAGGAAAAGAGTAAATGGGTGCAAGAAGACATTAAGGTAGGGAGACCTGGAGCCAAGAGTATGGTAACATGAACAAGATATGCCTCATCATCCAATGAGGATGATGCTAAAATTCGGGAGCCAAAGATGTGATTGAAGAAAGGAGCAAGAATTAGAATTACTCTAAAGGTAATTCTAGCCTTCCTTTACTCCCTAGGGCTTGATGCCACCTTTAAAAATTTTTTTTCCAAGTGTTCAAAAGCACATCTAGTGTTCTTCTTAAGTTTCCTTCCCCATGAATATGTTTTCATATCCTTTTCCCTGGGGCCACCATGGCTGGGTTGATAGGCTGGACATTCAGTTAATGCCTTCTTTCATTATTCTAAGCTCTGAACGACTTTACTTGCCAAAGCTGAGAAAGTTTAGATGGAGCCAGAAGAGGCCAGATATCTTGCCCTCTGACTTCAGAATCAGCAACATGGCAGGTGGGTTCCAAGGGAGAATGATAGTGTCCGCAGTGGATTCTCTTCTACCACTCACTGGCTGGGTAAACTTGGCCAGGTGGCTTAGCATGTAAAGTCTCATGTTTCTTTTTTGAAAAATAATGCACTTGATTGGATTGCACAGCTGAAGCTCTGTGCTAAATCTTAAGGTAATCTGATTCATTAATCAACTTCAAAATGCACATGGCTGTGCTACGTTAGTTTGAGAAAGTAAGATTCTCATATACAGGGTCCGTATCATCCTAGGGATTAAATATCCCCCACATACTGCCCAGCTCATTCCTTTTGTAAAATTAAAGTTAAAAATTCACATAACGTGAAATTAACCACCGCAAAGCATGCAACTCAGTGGCATTTAGTACTTTGACTCACACTGTTTTTTAAGATGTGTTAAAATAACACCGTCATTCAGGTTGGTTCCAGTTTATTGTAATTTAAAAAATGCAGCCCCTCACCTCTGTGCTCATGCCCTCCTGAGCGAGCTCACCTGCAGGGAATTCTCTGGGTCTAAGTTGAGAAGAACCTGCTAGGGCTAGGTCAGTCCTTATACAAGTGCATTTCAATTCAGTGTGTATTAGTAAACTGCTCTCCCAAGGGCTTGGTTCCTGTTTCCATCAGCTGAGAAATCCCATTTCTAAGAGGGGCATGCACAGACCCCAAGGGTCTGTTAAAAGTAATGAACCAGCTTTATCTACAGCAACATGGGAAGATCTCTAGAATGTCATGGTGAGTGAAAAATGCAAGTGGCAGCTCATGAGGGGGTAGTGGGGCACCTCGGCTTTGTTGGTAATATTTTCTATTTTTGATTAAAAACTAATGGAAGAGAATCAAGTCAAATTTGCAAGCATCCATTCTAGGTGAGGGAAAGTGGGCATGTCTGATATGATATGCAGTTCTTCAGACTGTTGTGTTTTGTGAAAAGCCCTCAATGAAAGGGGGGAAACTGATGTGCAAAGATTCCCAAAATACACCGCATAACAGTGTTTTGAGCAGCTTCCAAATTGGAACTCACTTTCCCCATCAGAGGTTCATATTAGTGGAGCTGGCTAGACTTCCTTTTTGAACATTGTTTTAAAGACTAGAGAAAATATCAAGGAATTTTGAAGTTCTTATTTTTAGCTAGTAAAATGAAAAATTTCCACAGCCTGTAAAATGAGAGCAGAGTCAAAGCCTGCCGGGTTTGCTCCACCTAACTCTGATCCTGCCGAAAAACCTTTGCTAGACTATTCTGGGCCTGGGGTGGGAGAGGTGACTCACTGAGTCCCTCCCTCACCCCATCCCCCACCTGTTTACTCAGGTGAATCAGATTAGAATGAATGCTGCCCGCTGAGGGCCACTGGAGCAAAGAAGTCAGAGACTGGGAGAGACACTGAGACCAGCCTTTGACCAGGGCTGATGGCAGTCATGCGGGTGATATGTTGGCTTTTTAATTTCATAATTAGTGTCAACTGCAGTTTACTGAGCACCATCCTCTGGAAACAGCACTGACTTTCATAGCTCTTCCTGCGTTTTCATAGAAGAAACATCAGAGCAGTATTTGTAATATTGTTTTTTGTGCTCTCTGTTTTGATCAATGTAAAAATCCCCAGTCTGGTTTTAATGTTACCTGAAACATCACAATAAATAAATGTTTGTCAATAAAAGCAGATCATAGAAGCCCCATTCCTGGCTGAAAATCTCTGCTCTTGCCTGAAACACCAGTATTTTCCCAAACTCTTCAGTTTGGGGAAGATCTGAATTTGAAGCCTGACCTGACCACTCACAGGCTGTGGACCTCAGGGGACCTTCTTACTCTCTCTCAGTCTCTATCAGTTTCTCTGGGAAAGTGATTATGACAGCTGCCACTTGGAGCTACTTTGTACATTCCATGAAGCATTTAGTACCATTATCAGTTAAAAAAAAGAAAAAAACAAGAAAAAGCCTTAAATTTATCCAAATAATAGCTTGGGAGGTAGGCAAGCATCCCTTCCCTCCATTTCAGAAATGAGAATGCTGAAGTTTAGACACAGTTTGGCAAGATACTTAAGCTAATTGCAGAACAGGATTCACCCCCAGCTCTTCTGTGTCTAACCAGGTCTCTTCCCCTGTACCAGAGTCAGCAGGTGAGTAGTAGATCTAGAATCACCTAGTCCTTGGCAGAATCACTGGGATTTCTTATTAGATCCCGAGCCAGCTATGGCTAATGTTGCTTCCAGGACCCGTGCAGTTAAGTTTCCTCAGCACTAGTTAAGTGGGCACTGTATTAACCAGTTCTGTGTGTTGTCAGCTGGGATGTAAGCTTTATTTTAGAGAAGACTCCAAGCTTCGTAGTCCTTTACCAGTCACTAACCTCAGAGAAATAGGCTGTATAGCATGTAAGACTTTTAATGGAGACTCCCCCTGCATAATCCATAATCTCGTAATTTTAGCTTTAACTTTTACCATTTAAGTTTTTATCAGAGTGATACACACAGACATATGCACATATGTGTGAAGAAATGAGAGAGATGTTACTATCTATTTCCCTGAACATCTCTCCCTTGTGCCCTTTTTCAAGTTGTTGGACCACTCAGACTCAGTTTCCTTATCCACAAAGTGTGGAAATTGTGGGCACAATCTCCCAGAAAGGGTTCAGAGAGACTTCCCCCAAGGTGTTCAGAGTAGTCTTTTTCTAACACACATCACCTTAGTATGTGGAGCTAAGGTCAACTGAGGTCCTCTGGGCTTCTAGAAAAAACAACTACTTTAAGAATGTAGTTTATCTAGATTTAGGGATATCTCCAGAAGTAGTTTTTTTTTTTTTTTTTTTTTTTTTTTTTTTTTTGTCCAAGAAACCCATCTTAAAGTACGGCATAGATCCAAAAGCAGGTTTTGTCAGGTTATTACATAAACATCTTAATGAAGCACAGTGAACGGGTACCATTTTCCCAACTCCTATTTACATACAGTTGACTTGGATTATATGTCCCCACTTGCCATGAACTGAACTTTCTGAATGGGGGGGCAGCTGATGGAGGAAGATGTATAAATCAACGTGGAATGAAGGAAGAGATACATGGGGGAGACAATGTAGAAATATCTAGAGGAGATACCTGGAAAAGATGAACTTGGTGGGGGTAGGGTGGGAAGCTTTTCCTGCATTGAATGCAGGGACCTAAATGACATTAATTACTCTGCATGTTCTATGGATCAAAATAAAATAAGCTGCTCTATGGGAAAGGTTTTTGTAAACTTTAAGGCAGTTTTCTTCTCTGACTCTTTCTGTCCAGCCCGAGCCCATTCCTTCTGCTGTGAGCTTCAGGACTATCTTTTGTTCCTTTAAAATGTGTCTTGCACCTGACCAGCAGCTGAATTGACTAGACCCAGTCCCATGTTCAATAAAGGAGAAAGAAACCATAAATCTACAACAAAAAATTCAGTTTCTAACATTAGGTAAATTTTTATTAATTGGGTTCTAAATGTAAATTTCAAAAAAAAAATCTAATCTAACAATGAAAATCTAGTCAAGTTGAGCCTCATTTTGCTCATTTAAAAAATGTGATAATATTTGTCTCACTGGGTTACTGTATCAAATAAGGACATATTATAGTAGCCAAAGCATGTAACTTTTTTTTTTCCTCTTTACTTTTCTCCTTCTTCTGTTTTACCCTTTCAAATGTCTGTGCTTCTGCTTGTTTTTCCATGAAATGGGGTAATAATACTTAGCTCACAGGATGCTGTAGGACTTTGCAAACAGAATATAAACACCTGTTTGGGAAATTCTCAGATTTCTGACCTCCAGTTTATGAGCTGCCTAGATGGGCGGGAGCTGTCGTTTACAGTGACCACAATTATAAGTCACTGACCATAGCTTCTCCCTTGTCAACCTGGCAGTCCCTGATGCTCTCACATACCTGTGGTGCTCTGCAGTCTCTGAAAACCTGTCACCCACATACCTCATCCCCTCTGACTCTCAGTGCCTCTCTGGATCTCAGAATACAGAGGACCTTCATTCCTTCACTCTAGATACAAAAGTGGTGCCAGTCCCAATCCTGAAGGCTGGGCAAAAGCTGCCCTGCACATTACCCTCCCACCCTCCCCCACTAGAATAAGTGCTAAAAAGACTCATTATGAGAAGATAAGGAAAACAGGAAGTACTTCCAAAGCCTCCTAGAACCCACAGCATGAACAATCCCAAGCCCTCCAGAAGGCTACCAGCCTCTTACAGAGGCCACCAGCCCCCTCAGCAGTGAAGGAAGAGCTGTTGGGCCTTGGACCCAGAGGATGCTGTCAGCATAGCAGGGCCTGGAGCCCTGAGAGTGGGCAGCCCAGCGAGGGGAGCTGGTCTGCTCTATTCTGGGCACAGTTTCAAGGCCAGCTGCAGGGAGAACAAGCAGTCGCTGTGTGCCTGCAGCTGGTGGTGGTTAGGCCAGGGCTGTCCCTCGCTCGGGGTATATTTAAAGAGACCCCACCGGATGATCATGCAAGCACAAAAAATGCGCACATATCTCATTAGCCATGCGCAGTGCCTGGCCCAACTCTCTCCACCTCCACTGCAACTCCCAGGCTATACATCTATGAATCAATAGAAGTCTGACTTTTATGCCTCTCACGGATATCAGTGGTATCACCTGGGCACAGAGGGCCCTGGCTCTGGGCCTCCCTGTTCTCTGACCCAGCTGGCTCCAAATTCAGATTAGCCAGAATTGGCTCCTCCTTCCCTAGTTGGTAACCCAGCAACCAATGGGAGGGGTAGGCAGATGAGTCAAATAGATGATAGACTCCCTGGCTTTGTGTTTTGTTTGTGAAAACTCCCTGAGAGTACAGGCTGCTTTCTGACAGGGAGTGGTGGGGCTTTCCCACACTGCTTCAGGCCAAAAGCTCCCCCTCAGGGGGGTGCCCTGGACCCACTTCATTGCTAATGGAGGCTTAGGGACAAAGCTGGGGGGCCCAGGAGGAGCGGTATTCTTTGGTGGCTTCCTTCACTTGTTTTTCTCAAGAGAAAACACCACTACTGCCTGAATCCCAGGGGAGTTGGTAGCTAAGAACTGTGGGTAATCTGATGGAAGCAAGGGAACCATGGCTTGAGGTGTTGCAGAGCAAGGCAAAGTGCACACAGTTGTTTGCCTTTTAGGTAGCCAGTCACCAAAGAGAGCTTCTCAGACAGTGATAGAACTTCATGGGAAAAACTGAGCGGGGTGGGGAGTGGGCAGCTTACCGATAGTCTGGGGAAGCTGATGGGCAAACTGTCTGAGGCAGGTTGCTAAAGTGTTCAAAGAATTTCTGAACATGAGCGCTTCAACAGAATCAGGAGCATAATTCGAGGAGCCCAGTTCAAAATGAAATGCAGGGTCACTGATAAAAAAAATATCGCATCAAAAATGTCAAGATAGTGACAGAAAAGCATTAAACCAGGAACCCAAGGGGACTGCAGAGTTGCGAATCCATAGTTGACACTGTGTGCCCATGAGTGAACTCCCTGAAGCAGAGTGAAGCTGGGGCAGGGAGAGTTGTCTGGTGACCTCTGGCCTCACTTCTAGACCTCTTCCTGCTGTTGCCCTGTGATCATCAATTCCTAGGTTTTACCAGGCTTGGGGCATTACTTCTGCTCTACCAGCAGCTCCTCTTCTGTGCTTGTGGCAACTAAACTTTTGCTTCTCTGAAAAGGGGAAAACTGCAAGACTGCAGTAGGGAGAGGATCGAGGGCAGAGAGAGACCCAGAGCCCAGGCCACAGAGCCCTCACTGCTTTGTGTGAGGTTGTAGAAGTGTTTGGGAACATGATGCAGGTACGACAATTGGGTTACATTCCTGATCACCTCTTAAGAACCCAGGTATTCTGAGGATGTATATGTCAGTCCAGAAATAGAACCAAGGCCCAGGAAACCTTTGCCCCACTTACCTCCAACTGAATGTGGTCATGGAGTTTCTTGCAGGTGGCTGCAAAGGTCTCTGAGGTGCCAAATTCAAAGTACCACAGCTTGTTCTTCATCCTGGGCCATGAAGAAGAGAGATGGCTTAGTGATCTGTATTAGCAGTGATCATGCAAAGTAGTTAGCTATTGGGATGGGGGATTCAAACCCTCAGCATTCTTCAGCCTTCCATTTTTCACTACCTGCTAATCAGATAAATAGAAGCGATGGATTTTAAAATATTTTTGGTTAAGTATTCTTTTTAGGAACTTAGGGAAAAATGCATTCATTTCTCAGATGTCACAGTTACTCTGTGTGCATTGCCAACTGATCTCTGAACTTTGTGGTCAGAGCAGAAAAGCCTGTTTGCCTGTATCAGGTTCAAGGGAAGAGTTCATGAAAATCAACCAGAGGTTAGCAAGTGACAGCATGGTCTGGTTGCTGTCTTGCTATCACTAATGCAGGGGAATTTCAGGTGGAGCTCTCTCCTGGGTGTGGTGAGGGTACAGCTACAAGCATTTGAGACTTGAGAGATGTAAAGCCTTGGGACAGAGGTGAAATCAGCCTCACAAGAAACCAGTCAATATATATGTAGTACTTTATCCATGTTCTGATTAGACACAGATTAGACACAGCATTAGACACAGATTTCCAGGTGAGGAAGAAAGAGAAGAAAAGAGTGATAGAGTGACTTATTTGAAGTAATAATTCCACCCCTGTCTTTCTCAATTGTATTTGATAAGGCTGTAACAAACATTCATTCAGGGAGGGATAGAGCTTGTCCACATTTCTTCAAGGTTATAGATTATCATTCTGTACTTTGACATTTTTCAACATGTTCCTTAATGGAAAAAGTTAGTGGGGTTCCCATGTAGCTGGGGGCTTTGCAAAGCCAGAATATGTGTTCTGACACTTGGTCATCTTGATCAGATGGTCTTACCAGGAAGTGTTTCTCAAGATACTCCCTTTCTTCCATCCCAACTGTCACCCATAATCAGGAGCTGGATAAGTAAAAGGACACCTATCTAGTTTATATGCAGACAGACTTTTGCAAAGGAAGGATTAAACAAAAACACATTCTTCATGGCACTCAGGAAAGAGGAAACCACCTTGTGTGGTAATGATCTTCCATCCTCAGATTTGTGGACAAAGAAGAAAGGTGCAGCGTGCTCTTGGTTCTTCCTTCTGCCTTATGACAGAGCAAATAGCTTTTCTATACAACAGACACAGCTCTGCTCCCTGCATTTCTCAGAGTCCACCTAGAAGTTGAAAATGAGACTTCTACTGTATAAAGATTTCAAAGATCTAGTTATTGGAATATAACCTTTTCAATGCTTAGTATGATGAAAAATAAAAAAGACAAATGATAATGGAAAGAAGAACAAGCAAGATCTGGGGAATAATGCCTTATGAAGAAAGCTAGAACTTCTGTTCTACTTTAAGTAGGCCAGGGCTCCTCAGTCAGGGTACTGCGCCACAGGTATGCCTGCAGCATCAACCTTTTCTCTTTTCACGGGGCACTGAGGCAGGCTGTGTTTCCACTGCTATTGCTGGGAGGTGTCAGACAGCGCCCTCTCTTCACTATGGATATCACAGCAAGCTCCCCATTTATAGTACCAGTGTGTCAAACAAATGTTCTGTTTTATGTGCATGATGTGAAAAAATATCGGTAAATGTTCTTGATCACTAGTTCTCTGATTGGTCATACGCATAGGGATCACCTGGAAGTTTCATTAAAACACTCAGAATGGAGGCCCAAGAGTACTTGTTCTCTAACAAGTATCTGATATTGGTCCGCAGATTATACTTGGAATGGTGGTGTGGTTCTTGAAAAGTATTCATATGAATTTTCTGAGCAATGTGATTAAGATGCTGCTTCCTGGCCCCCAATCTATAAAGCTCTTGTGTGACAGTTGTGGGGCAGTGCCCAGAAATATGTGCTTGTATGTGCCCAGGTGATCAGTTGTCAGGACACTGAGAAACATCTCTCCAGAGTCCAGTGAAATGACAGTTATGGAAAAGCACAGACTGATGCAACCTGGAAGAGAGGATTCCTCAGGGAGGACAGAACAAGGGTCAGTGCCTTTCAATAGGCAATGATGGCAAAAGACTCAACAAAGGGAAAAACACAGATCGTCATAAATGTCAAGGCTGAGCATTCTCCTGCTGTGGAAGCATCTCTGTAGCCAGGAGACCTGCATTGTGATTCCAATTTCAAATATCAATGCTTGTCTAAATCATGACTTCTGAAAGTTATTGCCAGGAGATTTAGAGTTTTAATAAAAATACCCGGAAGCCACAAGTTATTTTTGCCCAGAAGTGGCTCTTTTGATGGTCTAACAAGGTTAGGAGGTCATGGTGCGGTTAGTATCAAAGAATGACTGCAAGGATCAAACAGCCCACTCTCCATTGCTGGCTAGATGTCCACTGCTGGTATTATAACCTTTGGCAAGTTATTTAACCTTTTAAAGTCTCAGTTTCCTCATTTGTAAAGTGGAGATAATCAAAAGATCTACTTCAAAGGGTAGTTGAAAAGATTAAGTGAAATGATTCACAGCATGCCATGTAATCATTGATTCTAGTAAGTTCATCAAGAAAGCTAGCTACTTATTTATTAGACATATTTTAGTATCTTGGGCTGGCATACTTAAATAACACAGGGCGGCACAAATGACAATAAGGTTGGGTAGCCAGTCTCAAAATTTACTAGGATAGAAGGACAGGTGATCATGTTTGTTAGATTATGTGTTTTGGCTTCTGGTTAAAACATGTTTCCTATTTGTTTAATCGACTTTCCCAGAGTTACAGACTACACCCCAATCCTTGGTTTACTATCTTGACTAGTCACACATTTTTCCAAAGATACAGTGTTGGTTGAGGATCGGCTTCCAAGACAGTGTATGTCTGATGTGAATGAAAATATTTATCAATTTAAGAAACCTTCATTGTTTCGGAACTAGATAAAGAGTTGAGCACTGAGAGCAAACAGGAGGAACAACATTCAATTCCTAGTGGGGTTTGGGGCCATCAGAGAGATCTTCCTAGGGAGGCAATGCCTGGGGCAGGTTCTACAGGATGTGGAAAGGAATGAGAAGGTGAAAAAGAGCATTCCAGACAATGACACAGGGTAATGAAAAGCATAGATCTGCTGGGGAAACCTAGAGGGGTCGTGGAGATTTAGCCATGAGGCTGGAGGGGCAGACAGAAGCAAGATTGTAAAGGTTGAGGATGTTTTATCTTGAAGTATATCATCTGTCAGGGATCATCTACATTGGTGGTAGTAGTGACCTGCTCAGATTTGTGCTTAGTGACATTCTCTTCATCCCACATGTGAAAAGTGAACTGGCAAGAGTAGGTACAGATTGGAGGCCTGGAGAGTAGTTTAGGGGTGGTATAGAAATCCAGGAGAGACTTAATCAAACTCTCAGACCCCTATCACTACATATCAAACTGTAAAGTACCTGAACAAAAGTAATGACGGTAGATTTTGGGAGAACAAGATGGATTCACAAGCCAAAAATTAGGAGGGGGAGCTGACAGTGCTGGTTGATTGTAAGGAGTGAGTGGGAAAGAGTAGTCAAAGTGACACCTAAATTTTTGTATTAGCACAGTGGATGACAGGTATTATTCACTGAGTGGGGCACAGAAAATCAGCTCTAGTGGCAGTCCTCATTGTTATTAGAAGAAAAAATTTTTTGCCCATCTGATCATCCCTCTGCCAATTTATCCGTGCATGCATGCATGCATGCTTCCATGGAGTCATACAAAGAACATTTATTGAACCTTACAATGAGTCAGATGCTGTTTTAGGTCTACAGATAAGTGATGAATGAGAAGGGCAAGACTGTTCCCTCACAGAGCTTCCATCTCTTTAATAGTTCACAAAGATGCAAACATTTGATTTCTGATGCATAGGGGACTGTTCAAAATCTAAAAACTCTTATTTTTCCTCTTTTAAGTCAAGCACTTTCTATATTGAAAGTAAATACATTCCATTCCCATGACCCTTTGGCTTTGTATGCTGTGAAACATTTAATATACCTACAGTAGCTCTTTCAATCCTCTGATGAACCTGATGAGATAGATACTACTGCTTAAAATAAGAAAACTAAGACTTGGAGAGGAAAATTACTTTTCTAAGTAAATGACTTGCACTACGTAAGTCAGTGAGAGGAGGGCCCCAACCTTTTTGTCTGACCCTAGAGCCTGTGTTTTGCTACCCTGCACCCCATCTTTGCCCAGTGTGCTATGTGTGTGCTCCTACACACTGACTAGACTGCTGTGGCTCTCCTTCCCCATGTTAAGTGAATGCCTTTAAGGGTCTGGAGTGTTAGTGGTTGCACTCATCCTAGGAAAAGCAGCTGATAAAGAATGTTCGGCCCTCCTAGCAACAGGCAGCCAGAGGAGTTCCAGAGGAGTCTGAAGCAGATGTGTCACAGGAAATTTCTGGTATGGAATCTACACTGACTTGGACAGGCAGGGAGTCCAGAGCAGACCCTTGGCACAGCTAGATGCTTCCAGGAATGCCTGCACCTTTCCTTTCAATTGATCCAGAAATGGGACAGAAGTAATGCCCTGGAACCATTGCCAGTGCAGAGGGGAACTGGGAGGCAGAGTGCCATTCTAAGCAGGCAAACATTAATTGCTCTTCAGTTACCTCCCACTTCAGGTTCAATATGGGTTATTTTCCCTCAAAATCAGAGAAGGAAGTGGGCCTGATACTGAGACACAGAATGGAATCAAGGAGATCTAGGTTCAAATCTAAAATCTGCCCTTTCTCCATATGATGGGAATATAATTTTCTACCCAGCAAAGTCATAGAGCTTATGTGCCTCTGAGCACATTTGAACTTTTCTAAGCCCTTTCACTCACAAAATGGGCTAATGTTTAACTCACTGTTATAAACAATAAATGAGTTATATAAAATTATTTAAGACATGCCTCACTCTATAGAAGGCCCTAATCTCCTGTACACCTTTAAAACTTGTTGATCGTTGCTCATGTCTTGTCAATAATCAAAGCACTCTTGTCCTTATCTGGTTAACTCAGAAAAAATAGTCACTTCCTTTGAGATAATGTAAAAGTAAATTATTTTGATTGCCAAACTGATTGAAAGTACAAAGGCAAGAGCCAGAGAATAAAGCTAGAAAAAGGAAGAAACTCCTGCTGTAGCAAGGCTGGTCAGGCAATTTTAGTTCAGGCCTTAATGATGGGCTTTGAGCAGGAAGTCTGAGAGAAGACAGACCTTGCTTTGTGAGTCTTGGGGCATCGGTGCACAGTTCTTCTCTACAGATCTATCTGAGGTAAGGTTCCCTGTAGGTTACAGACTCTCTCCTTTCTCAGCTGCTGTGAGATCAGGAAGGAAATAAGACTCTTAGACCCCTATCACTGCATATCAAATCATCAGAGCTCTTCTGTTCTGTCTACACTGTCAGAGCAGATCTGATAACACACAGTGCTGAAGGTTAGTTTTTGAGCCTGATACAGCAGAAGTCTCCCTGTCCAAGAAGTTTGGTTTTCTGTGCTCTGCTAATCATTACATCTACTCTCTTTTCCCTTTTCAGAAGAATCCTATGAGGTCAGTACAACTGCTACAAAGAAAAGAATTCACAGATTGAAGTGAATTCTCCTTTGTCTCATTACCCTATCTTCCTTTTCCTTCAGTAGCACCTCCAAAGCTTTTATTGACACCCTACAAATTGGGGTAGGTGATACAGCCGCCACGCTCTTAGCCCCCCTGAGACTCTGAATGCCAACACTCTTTCTTTCCTTTGGAAGATGTCTCCCTGGGCACTTTGAGCTCATGTTGGGGGATGGTTATTGCTGCCTGTGGTGCCAGATTGGTGTCTGCTTCACCTTCAGTTATACCAGACCATGGCCTCTGGAATCTGAGAGACTAAGGTTCATGCCTGATGATGCTGCTTACTGACTGGGGAAGTCATTTCAGTTCTTTGAACCTCCATTTCTTTCCCTAGAATTTGGGAATACTATTCTCTACCCAGCAAAGTTGTGAAGCTCATGTGGCAAATGCAAAGCACAAGCAGGTGTTCAGCGCATGTCAGTGCTCACTGACTCCTCTCCTGTTGCTAGGAGACACAGTGCCTGGGAGGCTCATTCAGGCTGCAGGGGTAGAGGAGGGAGTAGTGTGGGGTCTCTCCCAGGCAGCCAATGTTTTTGGAAGAAAATAAAATTAACAATGTTTTAATGACTTCTAAAATGCTTTTTCTGCCTCAGCTCCCCCTGAGTTTTTTTTGGCCCACTTTTTCTTTCCTCCTCATAATCACCTTTCAGCTGGAGATGACTAATCTTTAACCAGTTGTCCTGAGGCTAGTTTCCAGGTTCACAAATTTAGGTTAACTGTCAGGCTTTAAATGACCCAGGTGAACTTGCAGAAGACCTCACTGGGGTTGCCAGGACCCACCAGCCTCACAGACAAGTGGCAAAGGGCAGCAGTGATGTTGTGGGTCAGTTGTTTCCGGGTTTTCTTGTTCAACTTTTTATATATGTATAAAATACTAATAGTATACTGCTTAGTTGAACCTTTTGACAGAGGAGGGAAAATGAGACTAATTAAAAATGTTGTTTTTTTTATTTGTCAGCAACTTAGGGCTGGAATCAGACATCACCTGGCAGCCTCAAGCAACCTGCTCTCAAGGCTGGCCACAAGTACCACCAGACCACCGGGAGTTTTGCCACAAAGACAATGAGCTTTTCTTGACAAAGACAACCCTTTCTTGACAATCTAGAAACTTTAAGGGTGAGGGACTTTTGAAGTCATCCAAACAGGAAAACAGTGCTGTGGGTTCAGAAGGCTCTCTAGAGAGGACACGATGGCTATTTCTAGAAATAGGGGCTCCTGAAGTGAAGGTATTTCTCTTTGTGGTTTGGACTTTGATAACCAGTTCCCTTAGTGGGCATGTCTCAAATTGTTAGTTAGGCCTTCATGGTGGTCAGGCAAAGCAGATGCTACCATTGGGCAGTGATCTGTGTTGTCTACGGGGCCTACGGGGGGCCAGCAGGAGAGACCTGCCTTTCCGTCCCAGTTCTCATACATGCTAGCGTGAAACCCCAAGAGAACTATTTAGCCTCAGTTTCTCCACCCTACATTGAAGAGCTTGTAACAACTGACTGCTAAGATTTGGCCAAGCTCTCTGAACTTGAGATCACACAGTGCAGGACAGAATGGCAAACGCACGTGCCCTGAGAGCTTCCATGTAGAAGTGTGGGCCCAGATATTGCCAGAGCTGACATTTTAAGTGGAGAAGCCAGCTATATGCTATTTTATTAAAAAAAAAAAAATCTCCTGATAATTAGAGTTGACAACTAAATTTTTAAAAAGAACTCTGTAGAAGTTCCAAACGACACATCAGGGGAAAACTAAGCCTAATGAACAAACTATAATTGCATTAATTATAGACTTTTACTAGTTTTATCTCAAAAACAAAACAAATGATTTCACTTAATGTTTTCTATCAGTTTGTTGCGTTATTGGTGGTGTGATTGCTACTCTACTGAAGATAGTAGATTCATGTCTGATTATTAAGGTAAATAATTTTGATTTACTAAATCAAGCAGATGTAATAGCAATACAGAAAAGGCAACTTCTCAACTTGAGTTAAATTATAGCTGAATGATGAATGTTAGTAATAATACTGAGAATACTCTGTTAGTATTTGAACCCCGAGTGCCCTTGGAAATAAGAAATTGTGTTAACCGAAGTTTAGGTCAAAGGCTTAAAAGAGAAAACAACAACAAAAACCCTTACGGAGACAGGTAGTCTTGTTTCTAAGGCCAGGGTGTCAAGTCCTGGAAGGGGCCTGTGACCATCACCTCACAGGTGCTGCAGAGGCCATCTGTGTCACCACACACCCAGCTGCCCTGGCCCATCAGAGAGCTTGTCACATCTAATCCGCCCTGCATGCTGTCCCCTGTTCTCACTGCTCATTGGAATGGGCACTCAGGACTCTCAGGCACGGATCTGTGGATGGAAGAATCTTTTCCAAGAGGGGGCAGTGGCCCCTTTGGTTCAAGGGAAAGTGAATCCCCAGCAATCAGGAAGGAGGCTTTATAAATAGCCTTTTTGTTCTCTGACTGTGACTTTTGTGCCCACTGTTCCTGCCAACAGATTTGTCTTGGCTCCGTGTACTTCAGCTTCAAGGGGCAAGGTATTCCCTGGCTTTTTTCCATACCCGGGACAAAACTGGTGTTCATAGCACTCAGAAAAATCTGAGGTGCTGAATGATAGGCGGACTGGAGACCAGAGACCAGGAGGACGTGGACAGAAACATGGGAAACAAAACCCGAAAAATATGAAAGAAGGGGAGCACTCAAGAAGGGCTAAAAGGGGAAAAAAAGTCCAAGAAAGGAAGGAGAAACCTGTTAAGGGTGTATTTTATCATATAAATACAGGATCCTCTTAGTAACTGGTGAATATACTAAGTTATTTTCAATGTGAAAAATCACCTGTAAAATCACAGATGATCGTTTGCACTTAAGGAGCCTTTGGGGTGCAGGGATTCCCAGTCAGGGGATCACAGGTTCCAAGGAATCTTCCAAAGTGTGAAAGGAGTCCATGGTTTACAGCTAACATTTCTTAATGCACAATAATATTTGTGCCCCTGACCATAAGACAGGCTAACTAGTGGTTACTTTTTTCTTCTTAATTTGGAGTGGAATTAAATCAATTGCATTGGTTACCTCTTGGTAACCCAGAAGCGTTGACTGAATAGCAAGTGGATGTTGCTGAATAATAAAAAATGGAAGCAAATGATTGCTTAAAACAGTTCTTTGGCTGATAGAATCTTATTGAGTATATACTCATGGTGAGGAGTGGAGAAGGAACAAAAATAGTGCAGAACAATGACTCCAAACCTACTCTGGGTGGTGGTTCTCATCTAAGCCACAGCAGCCTTCTCTTGTTCCATATTAGTAAACAAACCCCACTGAGTCGATGCAAAGGCTGGAACTCCAGCTCCTGACTTCAGTTCTTATCCTTCTACTTCCCAGCTTCCACTGCTGTGCCCTAGAGGCATCTGAGAGTGGGAAAGGCAGACGAACCAATAGCCTTTGTGGACCGTGATCACTTCTGCTATGTGCTAGCTTTGCTCACCTCTACCACCAAGTCCAGAGACTAGACCATAGGACCCTAGTTCTTGGTTGGTTTGTCATGGCTGCTTGGATCCTGTGGGCGAGGACTTTGTTGGAATCTGTGGTTGGGGTCTTCCTAGTGTTCTCTGGTCTATTCTTACCCTAAGGGCTGAATATCCCTGCCTCATTTCTAGAGGCTGAATCTGGATTCCAAAGAACCTATGCCCTCTCAACAGTAATCCTCTCTCCATACAACATTTGGTTTCCATGGATTGTGGACATAGTCTTCTTTGATAGGTTCTCCTGAATCATCTGACATCTGAAAATATCTCCTCTTAAAGGCAGGACTCCAGGTATGAAGCTTGCCAAAATGTGGAGTCAGATTCTCCCTGAATGTAGCATCTGGGGACACATGTGGGATGAATGTATGTGTACATGTATGCGTGCATGCATGCACACAAGCATGCAGCCTGAAACAGGGAGGTGTCTCTGAGTCTCTGGATCTAACACTACTGAACACACTCAGATACTGTCTCTCTGTGGCCATAGGGTTTCTCTGTCTCCCTGCAGCCTGATCTGAGACCTGCCAGTTATGTGACTGTCACTTTGTTGTCCTGCCTTTTTGGGGGTGATCCTTGGGAAAGATTATTGGTGAGACAGCTAGGGTATTACTCTCCAGAAAGCCCGAGTCTCCAGGGTGTTTTTCCAGTCAGTATCTGTCCTTGCCAAGAGAGAAATGTTCCCTTTCCCCATCAAAAAATAAAAATAAAATGAAGCAAATCCACAGCTTGGCTGCCTTTTAGCCATCTTTTTTTCCCTTTAAAGATTTATTCATGGAAAGAAGATCCCCTCCAGGTCAACCTGGCTGAGGCTGGAGGGCACTGAGACAGTATGATCTCCTAGTTCCCAGGGAACTAAGTTAAATACTGGGACAAAAAGGAACCTGCCTCTGTGGTAAGGGGGACAGATGGGCGTGCAAATCTCTAAGGTTCAGCAGTCAAGGATTGCTTGACTGCTGAGTAGTTTTTGATTCTGAACTTAGCTTTACCACTATTCACATATCCTTCAGCCTGCGATGCTGGTATTTGAAGGCAGGTGGGGACAGGTAAGGCACAGGTGGGTGAAGATGAGGGTGATTTTTGGGAACATAAACTCTGAGGGTTTAGAGAAGTGAGTGAGAATTGGGCTCTTGATGAGAATGCCGCTTCCTGGGGCCTGAGCAACCAAAGTTGGAAACTAAGAACTTTTGAGGCAAGAAGCACACCCCAGAATTGGGTGCACATAAGGTGGACCCTGAGAGACAACAGACAGAGATTTACCTTCCTTTGCCTTCTCTTTTTCCATCCTCTTCCATGCAGCTCACTCCCCCACCCCCCGCCCTGCTCTCCCCACCCCCAGTTGCTGGGAGTCTTCTCAGTCTCCACTTATTCAAGGTTTACTGTACTGGGGTTGTGTTAACCACTTTAAACAGCAAAGGGTCGCCCCTCATTTGGTTCTCCCACCTACTTTCTGTGGTAGGTACCATAGTGGTTATTTTGTAGAAGAGTCTGAGCCTGTTGCTCCTGGGCAAATAAATGCTGGGTTAGACCTGGAGTCAGAGTGTTAGAGGGGATGCAGGCTGAATGGGTCTGTTCTCTCACCCTCCCACAGTCAGTTTATGCTAGGTTAGGTTACAAAAGTTCCTTGGTTAAGCCAGTTGTTTGTCACTTTGAGCACATTTCCCCATAGGAACAATGTAGTTGAAGTTGGTTTCGCAGACTAATTTACAAAAAGCAGATTAACCCATTAGGTATCTAATAGCTAGTTCTGGAGAGAGCTTGGTGGGGCTGCTAGCAGCTCTGGTTAGAAGCCAGAAGAGCCCGGGTCTAAGTCATAGTTCAGTCAGTTACTTATTGTGACCTTGGGCAAGTCAGTTGGTCTCCCATCTTGGAGTCTTCATCTTTGAATTGGGATGACAGTACCTACCTTGCAGGAGGTGTGGGGACTATTAAGAGAATGTATGTGTGGGATAGACCTTCAACTAAAGACACAACAAAACTCTTGCCATGTATGAAACTGATTTTTGGCCTCATGGATTCTGACTTCTTACTTGGAATACCATCAGCCTACCTTCCCTCCTGAAATTTGCTTTCTTTAGCTTCCTAGGAAAGAAACTATAGACTGGGGATTCTTCTACCCTAAAACCTCTCATGGTCACCCCTGGAGTCTGTGTGGGAGTTCTTATGAAGATGGGGCTGGAGGTGCCAGAGGGGAGAGAGAAATAGCAGAGGGAGAAAGTACACAACACTTGACTTTGCCATTTCTGCCTTTTGCTACTGTAAAGCCACATGGTGGCTTGGTTTCTGCCGCCTAAGTTTTCCTTGCCTTCTACCACCAACCACCAACCAACCAGTGGGCTACCTCCTGCTCAGAATTAAACTCAGGGCAAATAGTTCCCTGCCTGTTCCTCTGTGTCTTAAATCATGGAAGTATGGGTGAGGTGAGTCAATAATTTGTTAGATGGGGCAGGAGCCTGGATAAATACCCCTTTCCATACTTATTCCAGCATCTTTCTGTGCCAGTTTTAAAAATCTTAAATAGAAAAGCATCAGGCAGAGCCTCACTCTGCCTGAGAAGACTGTAGTATACACTGCCAACAAAATCCTTTCTTTTTCGCCCTTTTGAAAATCTTATCCATATGCTCTCAGTTTTGCTTCCACTCTGACATTTGTGACTTCTACTCGTTATCCTATCCTGACACCCGTGTGGTGACTGCAATCCTGCAAACCTGCTGCCCACCTAGTACTGCCTCCTGGTGATGTGCTCTGCCCAGCATGCTACTGTGGTCTCTCTGGTCACTGTCCTTGTCTCTGCCAATATATATATATGTCTGTTTACCTTACCCCTCACTGTGCATTTGGCAAATGTGACCCTGTGTGGGTGTGACCTGGAGTCTCCTCCCTGCCAGTTTCTTGGGAGAGCTGCTTGGCACCACCTCTGCCAGGCTTCGTATTTCTAGCTCACACCTGCTGCCCCTCTGTGGGCTGTGATTTTAAAGGCTCATTCTACTTTATCCTGTTTAAATCTCACTTTAAATCTCTCTTGTTTGGTCTTCAAGTTTCTGGCCAAAAATATTCCTCTTGGTTTATGTGACAAGCGCCCAATTCCTTGCCAGGGGCTTGTCATTCCTGTGCTGAAATCTATGGTCAAGGAGAACAGTCATTCTCAGATCAGCAGCTCTGTGCTACCCAGACGTGACTGTTTCTTCTAAAATGATGACTCATGGCTGAGGAAGAGACTATAGCTTCACCCCTTAATTTCCCACCCAAGACACCAGAGTCACCAGAAACACTAACTGGGAATTCTTTGACTGTGAGACTTGCCCATGTCCCCTCAACTAGAAGAGAAAAAAACTGATGGTTCACACACTCCTTTTTTTCCCTGAGGAAGGGATTTTCTCCAATATGAATTTAGCAAAATGTTATTCTCCTAAGATGCTCTGGGGTAAGGTTCTGTGATCAAATAAATTTGGGAAACTAAATCCTTTTTCTTGCTTTTGCATGATCCTGATAGCTTAAAAACTATGTTAAAGGTTCCATGATATTATATGGAAAATAAATAAATTTAACTTGGAACTTTCCAAGTGCATTTGATTTGATTGAGCTCCCTCTGCCCTTCAGTTTTGCTGTGAATTTCCTTCAAACATTCAATGGAGTTAACTTTAACCATTTTTTATTCTAATACGTGCTTGAAGGAGACAACCTGAGTACCTCCTTGCACAGTTCTCACCCACATGTGATCCTGCTGGCTGCTCTGCTTTCCTTTTCTAGGAGGCCTAACTATTTTTCTTGGGTACAGTCTCATACATCTGGTTCTCCCCAAACAGAGACTGGAGATGGTCCTTTTATTGCCAAGTTATAGCTATTTGTTAACTAGGTGCTAAATTTGCTTTATGTTCTCTTTGACCTTCTGCCTCTTTTCTTTCTGGATCACTGCTTTTAGGACATTCAGGACCATTTCATAAAGGCAAATGCACTAACTTCTTAAGCTTTCCTCTAACCCACTCATTTTCTTCCTTTGTGGGAGACCAGTTTACATTTGCAGCATTAATAATTTGTGACTGAGAGAGAGAGAGAGAGAGAGAGAGAGAGAGAGAGAGAGAGAGAGAGAGAGAGAGAGAGAACTGGATCTCATCACACTCCTGCAATTACATTTTCTGGGCATCAGAGTGACAGCTTGGAAGCCCACAGATACAATGAGCCCTGAGAATGTGTACGACTTGCACAGTAGTTTTCAAAATTGTAAGGTTTTACATATACACCTGGAACCCAGCTTCTCTGGAGAAAATCAGATCGGTTAATATTGGAGTTCTTTTGAACTTGGCAACAGTTGGATGGAGCAGAGTACGGTCTGTTCCCATCACACAGGGCACAAGCTTTTCATGCACAAGCTCTTCACTTCGTTCGAGTTTCTGCCACTCTCTAAAGCCTCACATCCACCCACTCCCTCATTTGCATTAACTGCTAGACCGACTTGTATTGTGGCCCCTCCTATAGACCTTTGTAGTTTCTTCTTGGGAATTTTCCTAGAAGCTGCCTCAGTAATGCCCCCTTACTTTTCAGTCTGATCATTCCCATCAGAGCTGGTGGTACCTTTGGTTACCAACCCTGAGAGGTGATTGCAAGGGCTGAACAGCTGCAGCAGGTTAAGAACTGAGGCTGTTGGTATTCGCTAATATCATGTGCATGGAAATAAAATATTCCAAGTCCATATTTTTTGAGAAAAAAATATTTTCAGTAGCTCTTTGTTTATAAGTCATGTACTACATAACCGGGTAGGATTATCAAGTATTGTGCAATCACAAAATACTGAGTAATGAACTTGTCCTTAATTACCAGAGAAAGAACTTAATAAACTCATTTTACCTTTCCCTTGAATTTTCTACTTTGTCCAAACAGATGGCTCTTGTGTATGTTCACTATCAAGTATTGTTTATTAAGGGACAAATTATCCACTCCTCAAAATTCTTCTTTTCTAATCTTTTTGCTTATTGTTGACTGTTTAATTTTTCTTTAGTATACTTGTCCTAAATCAGGTGGAGGAAAAGATCATAAGTGCAAATAATAAGCTAAGCTATGATTGAACCAGAGGGCTTTCTATTGTATTATCAGTCTCCATCCCTTCACTTGTCTGCAGAAACTGTGCGTATGAGCAGCTTCCATTCCACTAGCCTAAGTTCAGGGACAAGGTGACAAAGGAAAGAAAAGGGAGAACCAAATGGATGAGCACTATACTGAAATCTCCAATAGCAGTTTCACTAAGACTAATGCCTTGGGGTTTTCATTTATCCACAACGTTCCTATCACCTTTTGGCCTGTGATAACCTAAAGTTGGAGATTATAGATACACTTTCAACTCATTGAGTTCAAAGGAAAGGTAGAGCACTTGGCTTGATTGGCATTTTGGAATGCTCTCCAGAAAGGTCCACTTTCAAGATTAAAGAAACCCTCAGTCAACAGAATAGAAAACATCTTGTTACCAGACAGTGAGGAATTTCAATCTAAGTGTAGGTTCAATAAACATGAATATTCAACAATTATGTAAGTCTCCAAGGCTTTAGCAATTTGGGGGGTATAAGTACATTCTTGGAATGAGGAGAGTTCCTTTTCATTAAAGAGCATTAGAAGATTGGGGAAATGCTTTCTTAGTAAAATATGAAGTGGTAAGGCAGAAAAAAAAAAAAAAAACAACACTTAAACACTCCTACGATCTTCAAAGTAGAGATCTCCAATCTTCAAAGTAGAGATTTTATTACTTCTCTTAGGGGGTGTTTATAGAAGTGATGCTTATACTGGAAAAGGGATTGAGACCTAAAGTCCTGTGCAAAGTTAAGAGTCTATGAATTATTACTACAGATAAGACTCACAACACTATGTTATTTTCATGAGAGATTCTACAATGTACTCAGACTACTTCATGTTCACTTTACAAATTCCCGCCTTGATAATCAACAGAGTTGTACCAATATCTGGGACATTTCAAACCCACTTATTTATCATCAGTATCTCATGAAATAGTTGTAATTTCCATTTTACATATCAGAAAATTAAGAATCAGAGTAACTATTATAAGTAAGAATCAGTAACTTTTTCTAGGATACAAAATAAGTAAGAAACAGGTGGGAGCTGAAACGTGGTTCTTCTGAATGCAATGAAAGCCAGGGATTTGTAGCTACATTTCACAAATGGGTGACATAGCCTGACATATGGAGTTGTAAAGCCATTTGCCAAGGGTTTCTTTAGAAATAATGCACTTATTCCATTATAGAGAGTTGCTGGCTCTCTGGCTAAGTACAGCAAGAGACTGTTTTCAAAATGTCCTTTGATCATGGACTTATTGGACTACACTGTCCTTTAGGAAATGATGTCTCAATGAAAAATTAGTCATTTAATATTCCTTGAGAGTATCTATTTGTCTTCCATCTTGTTTTTTCAAATTCTTGTTAATAAAACATATAAGTATGAACAGTTTATGGACAATATATTGAACTGATTATATTATAATGTCATTGGCCTAAATAAATTTAAAGATGAACACTCTAACAACACAAAACCCAAGCTAAAAGCTTTCTGTACTGTACAGCAAAAGAGACAATAACCAAAACAAACACCCAACTGAATAGGAAAAAATTTTTGCACTCTACTCATCTGAAAAGGGTTTGATATCAAAGAACCACAAGAACTCATACAAGTTAACAAAACAAAGCAAAAAGCCCAGTGAAAAAATGGGGAGAAGAGCTAGAAAGATACTTGTCCAAATAGAAAGTACAAATGGCCAATAGGCATATGAAAAAATGCTCAAAATCACTTATAACCAGGGAAATGCAATCAAAACCATAATGAGATACCTTTTTATACCAGTAAGAATGGCCCATGTTAAAACAAAACAAAACAGACAACAACAAGTATTGGCAAAAAAAAGGACAAGAAAAAGTTAATACTAACAAACTGACAGAACTAAAGCATAAAGCAAGGGAGGGTGAAGTCAGGGGAGGGATGAGCATAAGAGATTACGATGACACTTCATGGGTGACAAGGTGGTGGGAGGACCTTGGGGTAAAAAACTATGCAAATATATATGTGTATATATATATGTGCAGCTAATTAAAAAAATAAAATAAAATAAATTAAATGTGTAGCAAGAAATAAGAAAAAGTAAAACCCAAGCAAAACACTCCAAAACAATCACTCTTCAAAGTTCTAACTTGTAAAGTAGCATAAAGGATTAATAAACTCTGCTAATAATTACTCTTGAGTTACAAACAAACTAACAAAATGTGAAGTTTAAAAGCCACCTAAATAATTTCTGTATGAAAGAATCTGAAATGGTGATGTTAAGGAAGAGAGAATGACATATAGATCTTCTACAACATGGATTTTAACCTCTACCATTAGATAGTGTGCTGCAAAGTTCAGGGTTCATAAGAAAACCCTGTGGCCATCATATTTCTGGCCCTTATATGTACCAACTTCCCACACTGGCAGAACTGGTTCTTCTCACCTCTTTCTTCTTTCTGTTTCCCCGGGGGTTCACTTCCTCTCCTCTGTGCCCCTGTCTTTGAACTAACACTGTGCTGTTCTAACATTTTAGCCAGGCTCAATATATAAAGGTCCCTTGGTTTCTAAGAATCCTGAAATTTCTACTCCAGAAATGCTTTGAAAGATAATATATCCTCCCACTGATCTGATGCAGGAGTACATCCTGGCTGACCAGCACTCTATCCACTCCATTCATCTGTGGGATGAAATGTGAACTTTTGTGCAGGGCACCAAGATCTTACCATAGCTACTTCCTAACTGCCTGTCCACTTCACCTCCAAATTGCTGACCTTTCCCCTCATGTCCAGTGTCTTCTCGCTCTCCTGGCCTAGTCTACTTGCCTCCCTTCTCCTGAAATGTACTTGGCTTTTTCTTTTCTATAAGTCCCATTTATTTCAAGCTTGCACTCTTTCGGAAATCTCACCTTCCTACTTTCTCAATTAGGTGCCCCCTCCTACGATACTCATTATTTGTGTCCCTTGTTAAAGAAAAACTCACCATAAAATGTATTGCATTTTTTTTTTTTTGTGGGGTTTGAGGGAGGAGGATTGGGCTTGTGGGTTAACTTGTTTCCTTCAAAAACTTATGTTGAACAGACCTAAACCCACTACCTGTGAGTGTCACTGTATTTGGAAATAGGATCTTTGTGGATGTCATCAAATAAAGATGAGGTCATACTGGACTAAGTGGGCTGGTGTTCTTACAAGAAGAAGGAGGTTTGGATAGGGAGACCAGACACCCAGATGGAGGACACCATGTGAAGGCAGAGGCCAGAGAATGCCAGGAATTGCTGGCAACCCCCAGATGACAGGAATGATGATTGAACCAGGATTGGCTGAGAGCTTCTCCCTCAGCCTGGAGAGGGAACCAATGCTGTGAACACTTTGATTTCAGCCATTCAGCCTCCGGAATTGCACAGAATCAATTTCTATTGTTAAGACACCAACTTTGCGCTGATTTGTCATGGCAACCTTAGGGTTCTAATGCAGCTGCTGGTGGCTTTTGGATATGCCCATCTTTCTCTTGATCCATGGGCTTCCGCCCACTCTACAACAGAATAGATGTGCCTCCTGACCTAGTAAGGAACCTGCTCAGCTCCACCTTTCAGGTTCTAGTCAGGGGATCCTAAAATAGTTCAGACCCTACTCTGAGTGAGCAAGCTGAGGAGGGATATGGAGAGAAAACTGTTTAGAATCAAAGCAATGATTTAGAGAAGACAAAGATCTCACATAAGAAAATTCCAAGTGGGAGAAAATGTGTCAAAAATCTTGCCTAGATTATAAGAGAGAGTTGAGGCTAGGGCTAGGGACAGTCAGGGAGACTAAGTTCAGAATATTTTGAACTGTATCTTGAAACAAATAATAGGGGATGATTAAGGTGTGGAAGGTGATATTATACTAGCCTGAGGAATTAGGAACTTGCATGGAGAAGGTGAGAATAATGGAGCAAGCAACTGATAAAACTGATTTAGTTATTGAGCAGGAAAATTTATAAAGGGCTCTGAATGTAAAGCAGGTGAATTTAGATTCTATAAATTGGGATATGAGTTGTGGTACCAGGTTCTTTTGTGGGAGCAATGGAGCAAAATACATGGGCAGCTCTGAGCAGGGTGGACCTGGGAGTGATACATCTTGACACTGGGAGAAGTAACAAGATGAACTGAGGGATTCAGGAAATACTGAGAAGGGGACATCTTGGGGACTGATTGAGTACTGAGGAACAAGAGATAAGAAGTCACTTAAGGAACACTATAGTTAACTGTGGGGTGGGAGGCAGAGGCTTTCCATTCAATAGGTATGATGAGCTCACTCCTGGATGCCAAGAAGATGGTATGTTTGTCATCCCAGACAAACGAGGCAGTCTTCTGTTTTTAGAAACCTTTGCAGAACATTCCACAACTTCTCTCAATAACTCATTTTAGCCTTTAAAATGTCTTCAGGTCAAAGAGTCCTCCTAGAAGTACTAGAAGTACATCCCCACTCCCCCGTTCTCTTCTTTCCTGAGATGAAGTGTAAGGAGGTGTGGTCACTATTTCCTGTTGTGAATCCTTCACACACTTGAGGCCCCTTCCTGGCACATTTTCTACTGCTTTTCTCCAAGAAAAACGACTTATGTTTATTTAGGATTTTTCATGGGTCCCATAAATTGTCTTTGAGTCTTCCCTAGTCTCTTTCTTGAGTGCTTAACAGCATTCACTGAGAAGCAGGGAATACAACAGGGAGAGTGGCAGCCACAGTGTTAGACTGATCTAAGTTAGAATAGCAGCTTGCCTGTTAGCTAGTTACATGTTTTTGAGCAGGCTGCATAATCTCTCTGAGCCTCAATTTTCTCTTTTGTAAAATGGATCCATAATATTTATCTTATACTTGTAAAGTTGTGTTAGTTAAACATGATGTACATGAAATTGTGAAAAGCATTCAATAAAAGATGGTTTCCATTGTTAGTGTGGGTTGGAGTCACACTGACTTTAGTGGGGATACCATCTTTCTAAGCACTGCAGTAAAGACTCTGCTAACCATGTGTGCTTAAAAGACTACCACTACAGAGTTCAGAGGGCAGCTTATTACCACTGACACATACTGACCTTTTCAGGTACAGCAAAACATAAATTTTTTTAGATAAGCAAAACTTAGACAGGGATTAAGAGAATAAATATTCTTATTTATTTTCTATGAAAGTAACTATTTTTACAAATAATTATTTTACTTGCAAAGGAAATTGAGTAATGTTAACATTTAAAACTCTCATATTGACTGAACACAATTAAGATTTCTTTAATGGGAAAAGACTAATAAAACTCTCCCTGTAGATAAATTCCCTTCAATCAACTCCTTTATATCATCTTCCTTTCATAATCTGTAAATGGTACTGTTAGCAGTGTTTTAAACCAGTGTATGCAGTGTGATCGCAAGTAAATAAAATTGTGCAGTGAAAGTACTGAAGGAAAATATGTTATAATGCTAATTCTGGGAACAGCAATATGATTTATTCTTCTGCAACAAGCCTTAGTCACTTGTATAAAGAAAAATCATTTAAAAAAGGTATACACAACTTCATCAAAACATATTGCCACAAAATTTTAATTACAGATTATTTAATATCTTAGTTAAATTTGAAATTAAACTTTAAAATAAGTCTAAATAAAAATTAGAAAATTAAAATTCTTATCAAGTAAATAGCTGACATACAATTAAAATGATAATATTGTGTTTCTGAGAGTTGGGTCTATGAATGATCACTTTTCCTCTTTAACTTTTCTGAATTTTAAAAATTACTTACAATGCTGTTGCAAGGTACTATGCAATCACACTACTGATATATTATTATATCACACAAAGATAAACTTGTCAATATTTTACTGAAAAATTTTTATTAAGAAAAAGGACATACCATATATTGCTAAACTGATGACTCATATCCTATGACCAATAGATATTTTAATCTATTGTCCCTCTTAGATAATCACTAGAACTCAGTGTTTTAAGGGCTTCTGAGTCATCGGACTTGATTATTATCTTATGTGGGGTCTGTTTTTGTAATTATAAGAATATTAATAATGATAGCTAGCATTGATGTAGTCTTTGTAATAAGCACTTTAAATGTACTGTTTATTGGATCCTCAAAATAATTATAAAGATATTTTCTGGTGGTCTACTGGTTAGGATTTGGAATTATCAAAATAATTATATGAGGTAAGATACTTCTGGTAGGCAGAACAATATCCTGGAGATGTCCATGTTTTTATTCTGGAATCTTTGAATATGAATATGTTAGGTTACTTGGCAAGAGTAATTACATTTATATATGGAATTTAATCTATATTGAGATGGAAAGATTATCCTGCATTATATGAGTGGATTCAATGTGATCACAAGATCCTTCTTAGTGAAGAGGGTGGCAGAAGAGTAACTGATGACAGAAGGATGTCATGTGAGAAACACTTGACTAACCATTAAAGGTGTGAGGGGCCACAAGCCAAGGCAAGTGTGGAGCCTCCATGTGAAGGGAAAGGCAAGGAAATCAATGTTTGCTTAGAGCTTCCAGAAATGAGTGCAACCCTGATGAGATTTTGCTCTTAGTCTACTGAAACCTATGTTAGACTTCTGACATCTAAAACTATAACAGGTGTGTGTTGGAGTTTGTTGTTGCAACAACCATAGGAAACCAAGACAGTTTTATATCCCAGCTTTACAGGTGAGGAGACTGAGGTTTAAGAAGAGTAACTTGGTCAGGTTACACAAAATATGTTAGTGACGACTCTGGACTTTGAATCCAGGTTGTCCGATAACAGAACATGTGCTCCTGGACCCACATTTTCACTGAAGCCACAAAATGGTTGGCAACAGTTGCCTGAGCATAAAATGTGAAAACTCACCTCTATCTCACAATAATCCCCTGCTCTTGATGATGACTATTTGGTAGATTTGATGTCCTTTATTTGGGGCTCAAGTTGGTCAACTTTCCTATTGATTTATCATGCAGCATAAGCTATTATTGGTTCTATGAGAAATCTTTCAAAATATTTGAGACCAATGATTACTTCTTCTTAAGTCAACTCTTCCTTGGGTGAAATAATGACAAATTCATTCCTTCCTTATAAGATAAGATTTTAAGTTCCAGGACTTTCCCAACCTCTCCCTTTGGAAAGCCTTTAGACAGTGAATATTAACTTCAGCACCCCGCCATTTCCTATCTTACTTTGAATTTGTGTACTTTGACTTTCTTCCATGAGGTTATCAAGCTGACCTTAACCTTTGTGAACTTGATTATACACTATAGCTTGAGCTCTTTGACGGAAATATTTCTAGAAATCAATCAATAAATAAATACTGATAATTTGTAGATTAACTGGTCTAAAGACTTGAAAACATAGCTTGCTTTCACGTTCCTTTTAATATTATCACAAACTGATTCCAACTGAGGAATGGGCCTTTTTTAAATATTAAATAATTTATTTATGTATAAATTTCTCATCTTTGTAGTCCCCGGGGTTCGCCCACCATCTTCCCTCCCTGACCATTTCCACCCTTTCCTGCTCTCCCACCCCTGAGTTGTGTACTTCAGTTTGGTTGTTAGCTTTTTTGAGGGATGGGCCTATTAAACTACACTAAGGAACTGTTCTGGTGACTAGCAGCTTTGTAGGCAGTGCTGAGATACATAGGCTATTCATGTATACCTACTCATGTATACACATCTGACACATTGTCCTGTTTTAACATGGACGAGGGAGTGAGAAGGAAAATGAAGAAAATATTACGAGTCAATAACATTTCATCAAATTATATAAAATGTCAATCTTTAGGACAAAGAGACTTGCATGCAAGTAGTAACAACAGCTTCCTAAAGTCTTTGATGATCCTTAGCTTTAATGACCCATGTTACTATCTTCTAGCTTCTGCTAGTATTCAAGGGCTGACTATAAACAGGTAAGACAGTCAAGAAAACCTGGTCTTCTGCAATTGCATAATGATGAGTGCCTGTGAAAAAAGCATAAACCCATATTTCATGTATTTGATTCTCTGCATCTTCCCTAGGGAGGGATAGTAGAAAACATTTTTGTAGACTGGTATGATAACATTCAAGTAATTAAATAAGTTGCTCTGTTGGAATGAATTTGAAAAGTCAAAAGAACTTGAAAACAAAGCATAAAGTTTGTATTCTTTTATCTTACAAGAATAAAAATAGAAAATGCCACAGGCAACTTCATTTGGGGTGTTTTCTCTTAATTCCAAATATTAAAAAAAAAAAAGCCCAAACAAAACAGTTTGCTACATGGAAGAACATATGGAGAGAGTATGAACCTCTGGACAATTAGGGCAGGTCTCCTTTGAGGTACCAAGCATTAGATGGGGGAGTAGTAAAACTCAGTTTAGGCACAAAATGAAGACTCTGAGAATGTCAACCATTTCTTCAACTTTTATGCTTTGGGGAAGTCATGTGTTTGTGCTGTGGCACTGGGCAACCTCACAGGCTATCTCCTGGCAAGGATAGCTTAGAGTGTAAATGGTGATAACACCAGTGAACATGTATTCAAGAGAAGAGGTCACTTCATTTCCAGAATTGTGTGATTTGAGCTTTGATGGTTTCTATTTTGCCTCCCACAGAGCATCCCTGTGCTCATCTAAAGTGGAGGACGAGGAGCTGGGTGGGTGACGGGACAGTGAGCATCAGTGAAAGAAGGTGGTCACATCTCCATTATCTGATTTGCCCTGTGTGCCCTCTATGACTCTGTGGTAAGAGTTAAGTATCCACAGAGCACACAACACCTTCTTGTAACTCCCTCTTACTCCTACCCTGTTTTTTCTGTTACCTTATCAGCTGGGTTCTTGGACTACCATCACAATGTTACCTCTAGGCTAGAGCTGGCATTGTATTTAGAATCTTAAGTATTCAGATCCTAAACCTCTGCCTCCTGGACATCCATGAAGCTAGTGAAGGGTGAAGGGACAAGCTTTTTTTTTTTTTTTCCAAATGTTTGGAATTTGGAAATTCAGAATTCAGAAATTTAGAAATTTAGAATTTAGTTTCAGTTCTGTAGAGTTCAACCCAACACTGGCTAATTGGTGCCATTCCCCCATTTAGGATTTGAACAGATTCAATGTATCATGACTGGAGTCTTCTTCAACTTTTACTTGTCCTCTGACTTCAGTTTAAATATTTTGTCAATGAAACAAGATCTCTGATAAGAGAATCCTACTTGCCATTCCATCAGAAAAGCTTTCTCTTGTCAATGCTTTATTGGCAATTAAAAGCAATGTTTTTCTTACACTTGTTACTCAATGTTAGACAACAAATATTTATTGAGTACCTACTATGTGCTATGAACATACCCATTACCTCATTAAATACTTAGAGCAACCTCGAAGGATATTCAGGGAAGGAAGTAAAGGATTACAAGGATTAAGTGATTAAGTAACTTGCCCAAGGTCACACAGCTAGTAAGCTGTAGAGCCAAGTTTTGATGCCAAGTTAGGCTATACCCTGCTGTCTCCTTCTATAAATATCTATTAAGTGCTTAGTTATTTGCAAGATGTATTTCTAACCTCTTAAGGACTCAGGCTACATTAGGGCTTTTGGGGAACCCCTCATTAGCTACTCCATGGCCTGGCTCCAGGAAAGCTAACACTCCAGTGCCTGTTAATTACAAGGATTTTGGGAAAGGTGGTCAGCTCTGGTAGGAATGAAGCACTGTTTCGGTCCCTTTGAAGGGCCTAACAGGAAATATCTTGCTTCAGCCTAAACTGCTGAGGGACATATTCAAGTGGATGGCACTCAACAGGTTTGGAAATAGCACATTCCTCAAGGGCTCCGAGCTTCTGACAACAACAAAAAAATTCCATACTTAGATTTCTCTCCCTGGAAACTTAGTGACAGTGACATTGAATTAGGTGACTTTTATGTACATAGTCCATAAATACAAAACCCTTCCCAGATACTTAATCCAAAAACTTCATGGAGCACTGGATATCTGGAAGATTTTAATGGCACCTCCAGCTAATCTACTAAATCTGACTACTGCCTGTTTAGAACTGAAAATCCCTCTCCTTCTTCCTCTAGTTGAAACCCCCTTTCCTCCTTTCTTTTGCTGGTATTGCAAAGTCCCCAAGGGCAAATGTGTCTTTTGTGTGTGTGTGAATTCATTCTCTCTCTTTGTCAGGACCCTCTCATTAGTGTGAGATCTGTCTTGTTCTATAGCACCTCCACTGGTTTAGGGTCCACTGTTACTGACTTTAAATTCTTAGTGATTTTTGAACAAGGGGGCTTGCATTTTAATTTTTCTCTGGGTCATGCAAATCATGTAGTTGGTCATTTTCCCTCTGCAGACACTGAGGTAGAGTGGGTGGCATACCTGTGGTCCCCTTTGCCACTCAGCAAGCATTTTCCCAACAGAGAATTCATAGAGGTGGATCAAGACCATAATGATAGGGTGTGCCCCCCCCCCCCCTCATTGTCTCCTGTTTAAGATTGCAGATTTCAAGGACTGGTAATGTTAAAATGGGGGAATGACCTTAGCTGGAATTTCCCTTCAGGGGGATGCAGGGGGAAGAAAGAAGTGAAATAGTCTAGGTGAAACAGATTTCCTGGAAGGCGGGAAATCAGGGTATATAAAGGGTGTGCAAACAAAGAGAAGATTCGATTGGAGGGGGATGCAGATTCAAATATAGAGACTGGATAGAGAGAGAGGTTCAGTGAAAGAGAGATGGGAATCGGCCATCTTGTAAAAATGTGAGCCATGTGAGCTTGGCCATGTGGCCACCGAGGGCCTGCAACAACCCTCGGCTGGCCCAGGCTGGCAGCATGTGTGCTGAAAGCAGTTAAGGAGCTTGCAGATTTAAACTCCGTGTTAGAGTTTGCTTTGCTGAGTTTGATTTGTGTCCAAAAAAGGCCGTGCAAAAGTTAGGCCTGAGAAGAAAATAAACTTTGCTGGTTTGGCACCGTAGAGTTTCTGCTACCTGAAGGTGACAAGGAGAAGACAGCGTGGAAGACAACGAGGAACATTCAAAGAAACAAGTCTTTAAGCGTCTGGAGATGGACTCTGTCTGGACATTGGTGAGACGATTAGGACTGAGAGACTGAAGATATTTGGGGCAATCTAGAAAAGAACTTTAGACAATACTGAGAAAGGGTTTGGACAATGTTAAAGTATTCTGAGTCTTACATGTTTCTTTTGTAGTTAATAGGATAATTAAAAATCACTGTTAGAAATAAATTAGTCTGCACTGCACTAATAGTCTTGGTTTAATATTTTGGTTAAAAAAGGCTAAAGATGGTGGTAAGAACCCACGAGTAAAAAGTTTAAACTGTGTTTTAAAGTTTTTCTTTTCTGCAGTTTTTAGAGCTAAAAGCAGAGAGCAGTTAGCTGGCTTTTGCATATCAATGGTAAAGGTGATCAGTAAAAATGCTAATAAAAAGTGTGTAGCCTGCTTTGTAGAGAGTAGCAGGCAAATAAGAGTATCCAGTTAAAGTTAAAGGTAATTGCAGTTAAGTACTGTTTGTAGCCTGCTTTGGAGAGAGAAGCAAGCAAATAAAAGTAAACAGTTAAGTAAAGACAGAAAGTCTCGTTTTACCCTGTTTCAATAATACTTTACTTTCCTTAGCCTCAAGTCTCAATCTCTCTATTTTTGAAATGGGTCAATAGCACATACCCTTGCACGTTACTGTGAGCAATTGGGCGAGATCCTGTATAAAGAGTGTTCGATATACAGTAGGTGTTTGCTAAATGAAATGTGTGGGAGACAGTAGGTGAAGCAAACAGAATTGGAACTCTGGAGTTGGGGGTGACAGTAGAATCCTATCAGCGTCAGTGCTTAAAAAGATGTGAGGCCTTGGTTAGATGACTCAGTTTCTTTTTCCTGTAAAATGGGAATGCTAATATTTACCTGATGGAATTGTTTTGGGATATAAATTATCTATTCTATTTAAAGAACCCAGTTACTCACCTGGCATTTAGTAGAAACTCAAAAAATACTAGTTTAGAACTCAAAAAACCCTAGTTTAAATTCTAGTTTTGGTTTGTTTCTTTTTGTTTCTTTAAAACATCATTTGGTTCCATTATAACAATTAATAAACATCTTTTACTATATAACCTCCTGTATAATATATGACCTATTAAATGTAATATCTTTTTTATGTGAAAATCACTGTAAAAATACTTGAAGATTATTTTCCCAAGACTATAAATTCTTTGAAGGCAGGGACAATGCCTTATTTACCTTTTTACCCTAAGATATTTTCTAGCACATTACTGTCTCAGTTGAATTACGTTTCTCCTCTCCTGTTACTTATGCCAACAATAAGATGGTAATTTTCATAATGATCCTAAATTAGCAATTAATAATTAGTCTGGCAATATAGAAGTGGGGCCTAACATAACCCCATCTCTACCCCGAATAGCCTTTTTCCTCCTTGCCCATCATACTTGGCTTATCTTCCTGCATCTAGCCCTTGCTCCATTACATAGCTTTGTAACTTTGTAAGTTTCCTGCAACCAACACCTTCCTTGGCAGCAGCCTGTGTAGAGAGGCCACTGGGGAAGAATTTCTTGAAATCCAAAAGTTGAATCATAATTTGATCTCACTTAGACTTCAGAAGCCTCAGTACTGCGACTGAACTATTGGAGACTTTGAAACCCTTTACGAATCTTCTGATACCAGTGTACTTACTCTCTAGAAACATATATTCAACATCTCACTACAACATCTCACCTTCACCTGCCCTAAGGTTCCTGAGGCCTTGTACTTTGGGCTAAGAAATCTTGTTAGAATAGACCAGAAAGCTGAATGAGCACTGCGAAAGATTCAAGCTTTTCTGATAAATTCTAGCCCTGACTAGCCAAGTCACACTCCCTTGTTCAAAACAAAACAGCTAAGGTTCCTGAGATTTTAACCTCAGGGTTATCCCTGAGGGCACTGATCTGGACCTTAAGGGCAGGGACTTCTAGCCCAGCAGTGACTAGGCTCTGGGAAACCTAAGTTCACTCGAGTCAAATGAAGCCCTTGTTTGATAATATCGTTTACATTTCCAAATCCTGGGTATCAAGCTTTCTTCCTATCCCTTGTGGCCCTTCCTAAGTTTAGCCTCTGGTGTAATGGGGTAACCATGGCTACAACCACCTGCCTATTTAAAACCAGCTCCAACACTAAATAAGGAAGCCTGGAGAAAGTGACTGCTTGGCTGCCTCTCAGTGGACAAATTGGGGCACTCCTGGGTATTTTCAACATAAGCAAGCAGGCAGGGCCTAGACAGTGCGAATTCAACATTCTTAATAGGAAACGTTAAGGGATTTTGTGAAATGGGCTGTTTCTTCTGCACTATGTCTTCTCTTACAAGCACTTACTTTGCATAGACTTACATGCAAATCCCTGTACCTGTCATCCCAGGTGACCACTTTAATTCCACCTCCACCTCACTGTACCTTGATCTGAAGGGTGAGAGGTGCACCTAACTACTAGGAGTGGTTCTCTTGATTGGAAATGGAAGCAGGAAGGAAAAAGTCATTCAAATCGATGTGAATTTGTTAATACTTTGCATTGGAAGTAAAAATTACAACTTTTTTTTCTATGGACAGAGGGACCTAGCTATACTTAATCATTTGGGTGGGTGATTGCTCTGTTTATGTCAAATGTTGACCTTCTGCTCACTTTGGAATAGGGGAAAATTTCTCCCTCTCTATGAGCGCTTACTTTCTACAAATGGCACAGTCTTGCTTCTGTTCTTGCCAGGAGACCACACTATGCATGCACCCGTAACTGTCTCTTTCCCCAGCATGTTGCACCCTCGACTGCACTCTCGATCCTTTAGATCTTTCTGTACATTTGAGTATTCTCCCTGGCTTCCCTCTCTTCTTGCCAACCTGGCAAATACACACTTGTTCCTGTGTCTCAGTTCAGGCATCTATCTGAGCCCTCCATGCCAAGGTCCTGCCTTGTGATATATATTTCTTTTCCAGTGCATCTCCACTACTGACTGGGCAGTGAGTCCCTTACACATGTCTAGCCAAACACACACAGAACAGTGCCTGACATATAGTACATTGCCAAAGTGTATTCACTGAATGAAATAAGGGAAGAAAGGAAGGGAGGGAGAGAGGGAAGGAGGACTGAATCGCCACAAATTTCACAAGCACACGATAATAAGATTGTGTACATGAGTATGCATAAGGGTAACTGTGCAAAGAGGATAAAAGAAATGGAATATTTGAAAAAAAGTGAGTTTATGAAAATATGAGTAAAACAGATTATGAGAGGTGATTGATTTTGTGACTATAGCTGGCAGAAGGTTGAAAGTATACTTGTTAATAGTGTTTCATGAGTGTGTGGCCTGTGTGTGGACGAGTGAGAAGGAATACACCTGTAACATGATGCATGCTCTAGAAGAGCAGTTTGATTATTAGATGCCACAGGTCACTTTTCATGAAGCTGCAATACGTTTCTTGTGTTCCATTTATGATCGCTAAAAAGACTTTTTATCTCCATTAACTAACTCCCAGGCTACCGGGTCAGGAGGAAGGAATAGGAATGAAAAGAATGGAGTATTTCTGTTTTGGGTACAAGCTTTAAATCAATGGCTGCAGATAACACCTTTGACCTCTGCTTTGGAGAAAATCTTGTGATCCAACTGAAGTTAAACCCTGCAGCCTCAGCCTGAGTCCCTCTTGCCCTTCTCCATTGAGTGAGTGATCCAGCAGTAATCTGGGAATGGTACAACAGAGGGGAAAGAGAAAGGCTGGAAGCTGACTGCTGACAAGAAAAGAAAGAAGATGGGAGAAAAGTAATTTGACAATTCCAGGGGATCATTACTTGCCAGTCACAACTCACTTCTAGAATATTTCCTATTGACAGTTAAGAATGGTTTGGTTTTGTTTGCAAATCATCTGGCTTTCTCTCTCCTTTCATTTTTGGACCTGACTTCACACAGGGTACCAGGCTGAGGATGGTATGTGGGGGGCTCTGTGCCTTGCTGCCCACTCAGGGACATCTCTCTGCTGCCCTCTGCTGGCAGGGTCAGAAGAGCACCCCTCCCCCAGTCATCCTGCTCCTGCCCAGAGGAATGGTGAAGTGGGTGTTGTCAGTTTTGAAAAAGCAGCAGAACCCCAAAAGGCAGGTCCAGTAGCCAGAGTAGACCCCATGCCCCAAGACAGGCTCATCAGCCCCTCCCTCCAGCCCCTCCTTCTGTGCAGCATCCTCTGGGAGGGGGGACAGAGGACCAGGTTAAGGCAGGTTTCTGACATTGGAAATGGAAACCCTCCTCTGGCAATGTGACAGGAAAGCAAAGTCCCTGGGCCGTGAGACCCGGAACACTTGGGTGAAGTCAGGTGAAGAAGGCCTGGCTCAGGCCTACAACATAGGCTGCCAGTGAAGTGGTGGCCACATCATCTGCCACCCTTACCTGCTGTTGAATTTTTCTGGGTGTTTCTCTCTCATCACATGAAATCTGTGTGCAATAGATGCATCCTGAAAGGGAAAAGAGGAAGTAGATCCCTGGTTAGTGTCACAGCCATGTGATGTGGAAGGAAGGAAAGCACAGGCTCTTGTTGAATCCCCTAGACCCTGAGAACCGAGGCCACAAAGAGGAGAAACTATGGTCAGTGTCCTAGGTTGGGGGCTGGAGCCACTAACACTCATAGAACCTGTGCCAGTTGACTCCTTGCAAGTTGACTCCTCTCAAAGTTTAGATCTGTCCCCCCACCCTCATTCCCATTCAGTGGTTCCAGGGTGATTGAAGGGGCCACCCATTGTGGAGGGGAAAGGTATCTGGGTCTGTGAGCAGTCGGAATATAGAGGACTGGGCGAGAATCTTTGGAAATGTTTCACCATATTAACTCCTGTTTTTTTAAAAATACTTTTATTTTGGAATATTTTAAGACTCACAAAAAGTTGCAAAAATAGTACAGAGCGTTCCTGTGTCCCTTTCACCCAGCTTCCCAGCGATAACATCTTACATAACTATAGTACACCATCAACACAGAAAACTGAGGGAGAGGCTGTTATATATTAACTCTTAATTATCCAGATCAGTAGGAAAATTGATAGTATGGGACAACAGCATAGTGGATAACAAAAAAAAAATAAGCTTCTGATTTGTTTCTTGATCATCCCACTGAAATGACTGTCCCCAAGTTCAGTGACTCTAATCTCACGACCACATTCCAGATGATCATATTAGCATATCCCACAGCTGTGCTGTGGGTCACCTGCTCCTCAGAACTTACAGGCAGGATGGTTCACTGGAAACTAAGTTCAGGCCTCCATCCTCAGACCAGCACTTCTCTCCCCTGAGTCCCATCTACAGCATGTCTTCTACCTCCTGCACCCTGTTATCCTAAGCTTCACTATCTGCACCCTGTTATCCTAAGCTTCACTGCATCTAAATGCAGGTGTTGAATCGACCTGACTTCAAACCTGAATTCATCTCTCTTCTTCAAATTTGGTCGTCCAGTTTCATCATTGGTCTCCTTGCCCAGCAGACCATATAACACTCCTCTCCCTGTTAGGTCCCAGCACAGTGATTTGGGTACAGGTAGTGGTTTTAGAAATTAGCAGGGTAAATCACTGGAGGTGGAACAGTTGGGAGGGAGGCACAGAACAACAGATACCTCTGGTTCAATTTTGTGCAAGACAAAATAATGAAGGAACTAATTTATTAGAATGTGTGCTGAAAGAAGACTGAGGTTCCATATAGTGAATTTTCAGTAAATGTGTATTAATTCCTTTTCTCAATATGGAAACTGTATAAAAGAAAATTTCTGAATGTTGATATTTTTTGAATGTTGGGAAGTATAATTCAGTGAAGAAGCATTTTTTTTTTTTTTTTTGGTCACGTGCTGTATAGGGTGAATAAAATAGAAAGCCAATGGTGGAGATAGAAAGTCCAGAAGCAAGTTGGAGAGCAAAGGGGAGCTTTTGTAATATCCTTGTTTGTGAGAGGTAGTAGCACACTATTTAAAAGTAGAGAGAGCAAGTCAAGAATATGGGCTTATTTGGATTGGCAAACATTCCTTGCTGAAATAACATTTGGGAAGTTTCACACTTAAATTCTAGTTACTGATTACTTTTTAGTTTTTATTTTGGGACACACGGCGAGTTGAAAGTCTTGGAGAGGTGCCCCTAAGGATGCCAGAGGGAGGCATGCAGCACTCTGGAGGCATCTCCCCCAGACCCGGGCAGCCTGCAGAATCTCCAGGCAGCCCTGCCTCATGCTCCTAGCTGCTCCCGCCTCCCTCACTCTAAGCAAGTTTCAGTGAACACGCTGAATAAGATTCATGTGACATCTGTCAACTGCTTCTTGAGAATTCAAGAAAACATTCCATCTACTTGTGTTCTTTTGAAGCATTAATTTTCTCTGTCAGAAAAGAAAAAAGCAATCACGTTGTACTTCACCACTCCCACTGCATGACTGCTGTGACTGGCTCCTGACTTTTTATTTTCTGGGATATGTGCATGTAGGTCCCAGTCTCGAGAGTTCCAATTATCTTTCCCCCCTCCCAAAATTAGATTTTGCAAACCTTCTTTTCACAAGGACAGCCTTTGCAATACTGTTCCTTAATAACTGGGTGATGTAATTCCTAGGTAAAGACATTAAGTAGCAAGGGAGAGTTGCTCTCCCTTTTACTGTTCACTCTTGAAAAGACAAAGCTGGTAAAGGCTCCACCACGGTTCTCTCCCTGGGGTTATCAAGGGATTCAAGATTCACCTTCAGCTTCTGTGGAGGCTCTTTGTATTGGGTACTGACTGGCCTGATTGTGGTTAGATTCAGTAGTGATCTCATTTAGATGTTACAAACCAGTGCTCCAATAGTTTAAACCTCCTCTTGGTAATAATTACAGCAAGACAGACTTCTGTTCTGAGGGGAGGAAGTGGAGATGGGAATTGTAGACCCATGAAAACAGCATTCCTGATGGTCTGGGGTCTGAGTTGTGGGGTGAAGAGTCGATGATGAGTGGCACAGGCACATGCTACTCTTCACTGAACTACAGCCGCAAGGACATAATTGGACAACAAATGTTCAAGCCCCTTTCAAATATCAGCAGAGGTCATTCATACACTGAGATATTGAGATGCCTAGGTCTGTGCTGGCCAATAGAAATAAATGAAAATTGTTCGATGGTCACATTTAGAAATATTCTTTTATTTTTATTTTAATTTTACTGGACATAAAATATTTTAATAATATGCTTTAATATCATTTCAAGTCATTACTGTAGAAATATTGAGATAGTTTAAGATTTTTTTATATCACATTTTTAAAATTTGGCATGTAGTTTGCAGTTACAGCATCTCTTAATCTAGCCCTATTCAACTATACAACAATCATATGCGGCCAGCGGTTACCCACTAGACAATGCAGTTCTTAATCATTTTGGCCACTTGTGGAGAGAGAAGGACAAAAGGATACAGAAGATAGATGATTTGAAAACTGGATTATTTTGAGAGACTGAGACAGATTGGGAAGTAAAAATGAGAGTGGGCCCTTTTGGGGAGTCTCATTGCCTTTGTACCTTCATTGTTCTTACAAGGTTGTAGAGAAGAACCTCAGGTGGAGAGAATCCAAAAGATAGCAGGGAAAATGATGATTTGCAGATAAATTCCCTCAGGGGAAGGAGACTTAGAGTTGTGGAAACTTGGCTGGTCATGTCTGATAAGTGCCATATATCTGTAAGGTGAAAGATGACGTTTGGGTTGGTGTGAAGGTTGGGGCCTCTCCTTGGCCCCTGGGTTTCCCTAGTATCAGAAATAGACTTCATTGAATCAAGGGCTTAGCTGCTCATTTGTCCTGTTAAAGCTCCATGACAGAAGAGCCTTTGAGGAGTTCAGAGTTACACATACCCCAGGAATCATTTTGTGACCCAAACTTCCTGTTACTGATACCTGGCCATCCTGACATTTCTGCAAATCCAAAAATAGAGAACCAGAGGCCAGAGAAGTCAGAGGAAGTAGCTTCTTGGATGACTGTGTTTAAAACCTCCTGCCAAAGGATGTTATCAGTTAGGGGGACTAAGAAGGCCAACTTTCCCCACTCAGCACTGGTGAGGAGCTGGCATGGTTGTAGGAATAGGGTGACAATGAGGCTCTACTCACTTCCGGGATAGGCAAAGAGAATCCTTTTACATCCATTAAATGTTGGCGTCAAGGGGACTGGGTGAACTCATCAGGACAGACTATTTACCACCAAGGGATACCACAGCAGTCACTGTTATCTTTATAAATAAGAAGCAACAGAGATCTGATATTAAAGAGATACTCTAAATCCTTCAAACGAGGCAAAGACTTTGCTGGGCTTTCTTTGCCAAAGGAGCCAGACTGTAATCATCATAAGGAAGTAAAACTGTGGGTTGGTTTACATACCTACTTCTCCTCTTACAAAGTTTGGGAAGTCAAATAGGGAGCAAGAGCTTCTGCAAATGTCAGACCCAGATTCTGTTAGGGTTGCGCGTTGGTTCCTTGTTTTCTCAAGAATTTCCCTTTCTAACTTTTAAAGAGCGAGCACACAAGCCCTGCAAACATTTTATTGAGAGAAGGCTAGGGTACATCAATGAGATAAAAACAATCCTGGTTGCTCACTGCTTTGCAATATAATATTAAATAGGCTCAAGCTAAAGGCATATGAGAAAAATCATGAGGGACATATTGTGAAGTTTCATTATTGTTATTATTCAAAAGTTGAACAGATTGGGTTCTTATAAGTCAGCCCAGGTACAGAAATACCTTGAATGCTGAGGGTAATGGAGAATGTTTGTTTGCATTTCCTTGCAGGACAATTAACCTGGGTTTCTTTCCTTTCCTGACTTCCTCCTTATTTGTGAGAATGAACTAAAATCATGATCAGTCTTGGCTTTTGGGATTAGAGTTTAGTTATTCAGTTAAAGGAAGCTTTTCCATGAGGTGCTGATTTTCCTTCCTATCTGCCTTTCCTTTCCTCTCAGTTCTGGTTTCTACTTCTGTGAAGAACTACTTCCTTTGACCATTCTCTGCATTAATGGGTCACTCACTGGAGACTAAGTTAGTATATGTACATGAGAATTATCTCAGGGATTTGTCTAAAAAATGCAAATTCCCATATATTTTCTAGATCAACTGAATTAGAAAAACAATCAGAATCTGATGTGGGGTGGAATTTGTATTTCTGACAACGGGCACTGGGGAGCCATCACACTAAAATTCTGAGAGCCCAGAGGTGACATGAAGATGGAGGGGGCTGTGGTGAGGCTTGGTGGGCTGTGAGTGCCCTATTCATGATTCCCTACTCACCAGTCTGGACTTGTCTCTGTATCTTTCTTAAGCTACAGCACCTTCTTATCAAATGCAAAAGGGCAAAGACTATGCCCAACAGTAGGGCAACCTCTGTTGCACCCAATGTCAGTACCCAAATATCAGAAATTTCTGCTCTTGCTATTTTAAGAAAAAGGTAAGTGTTTCAAGAAACTGAGGGGAACAATCTGCTTCCAGACTTGTTGAAACACCAAATCATTTAGTCATGCCCGATTTGCAGGGATGTAGTTTTTTTTGTTCCTACAGGGAAAAGTAAAGCCTGAGTAGCCCACGGTCTCTTTCCTTCATGGTGGCCTAAGAGCAGGGGGGCTTTTGAGCAAGAAGAGAAGGGGTCTGCCTCGGTCACTGGAGGGGAAGCTGGAAGAGGCTAGGGAAGATGTCTCCTTAAGTGAGACTTGGGAGCTGAGGAGATAAAATAGATTTGGGCTCAGAGCTCTCTATATTTGCTCCCAGTCCAACTCCTCTGCTCCCTAAAACCTGATCATGGGTCTAGGATTGCTGCTTTCTTTTGTTTTAGTCATAGAAAAAGGGTGTTGGATTAGGAGTTGGAAAATGAAGGTAAATCCTTTAATCTCACCCTCTGTTTCCTCACTGATAAAATGGAGATAATGCTACCTTTTAGTTTGGGTATAAGAATCATATCTGCAGATATGGTAAATTTTAAATCCTGTAAACATATGGTATTACTACATTTAATCCTTTCTTCTTCCATCGTTAGCCTTTTAGTGTTCTTATTAAAAAATAAAATCCTTTCCTTAAATCTGCTCTTTCTTCAATCCATCAGTTCCCCTTTTATTTCCTTTCTTAAAAAAAAAAATCAAAATTTTCAGGAGCCACGAGAAGAGAGTTGATGAGTATAGGTATCATACAGTATGGGTCCAGAAGGTAGGTCTGGAGGGGCTGCCAGTGCTTATGGAGTGGGGCATAGTTCCAAAGGTAATTCTAAACTGCAAGCACATTGTCTCAAAGGCAGAAATAGAGAAGTGGGCAGCTGGTTTTACAGTTAGGTGCAGGTTTATTTTATCCATTCCTAGTCAGCTCTCCTCAGGTCTCAGCTGAAACATGGGATGATGGGGACAATGACATCTGCAAGATTGCTCGGAAGACTAGAATATATAGCACAACAGAGAGCACATAGTAGGGACTCAATCCATACTGGTTTGTTTGTGGCTCTTACCTCCCAAACCCCAGCACCATTTATGGAAATAGTTGTTCCCTATTCTCCCCTATCCTGTCTCCAACACTGCGCACCCCATCTTCTTTGGATTAGAAACTGAATCCAGGGAAACTACTTGGACAGTAGTAGATGTTGCAAGGCCTGGGGATTGCAAGAGGATCTAGACACTGTCCTTGTACTGCGTGTTCCCATGCATGCGTGTGTGTACATTAGGAGAGGGTAAGGAAGGTGCATTGAACCAACCCTTCAGTCTAGTGTAGAGATTGCATTGAACACAGAGGGCTGAGGGAGCACCAAGGGGAGCATGCTGTTCAGTATAGTGAGTTAGCCATGAAGAGATGCCCCGGTGACTTTTGCACACTTGGAGTGTGGAGAATGGGGCTGTGAGGAGGAGAGAAACACGGAAGAAGGAATTCTGAGAGCTAAGCCAGTGTGAGACAATATAGTCCTTGGAGAATCAGAATTCCAGCCATGATGCTCATGAGACTTTCCTCCTGGCCTTGTCTCAGGATTAGTTCTTGGTTTTGCCTTTCTTTAATCACTTCAGATCACCAAAGGCTAAATAACTCTTTAAAAAAATGTCCTGTCCCTTTTTGTTATAGTTGAAATTACAGGGAAAGCAATTTCCTCCATTATGTGGGGCTGATATAATCAGGGTGTCTATATTGGAGCATGTTGGATCCAAGTCTAGGCTGAGGGCAGCTGAGTTGAGAAAAGAGTAGGCACCCAGAGGGAACAATGGAAAGATGGAATCTCTCTTCCCACAGGGGACTTCTAGTCCATGTATAAATGAGATCCCTGGCCAACTCACCACGCCAATGGAGAAGTAGTTGTTCATGATGCTGTATGGGACCTGGTCCCCGTTCTCCACTTCCTCTCTGGGGAGGACGTCTAGATGCCAGCGGTCCAGCATCATCAAGGGGCTCTGCTCAATCTCCTTCAGGATTTTAGTCAGGCTGCCCCCTTCATAACCTGCAAAGCAACGTTGCGTTTGCCCTCAGAGCAGAATGGCAAGGTGGTTGCTCAAGCACACACAGGCAGGTGTCAGGGTTGGGAACCTCTGGGCACTCTGAGAATCAGGATACTCTTCCTGTGTGTCAATGGGTCAGAAGGAATAGGGGCCCAGAGCCATGGAGAGAACAATGAATTTGAGAGATCTGGAAACTAGGGTGGCGGAGGGTGGGAGTGGGTACTGGCCAAAGATGGGCAGCATGTGGAGCTGAAACAAGTACTGGAGAACTGGTAAGCTAGATGGTTGGGAAGCTTGGAGAGAACAGATCTGTTCCAGGACCTTGTAATACAGAGATTGATAGTAGGGTAAGCAGACGTTTAAGATGGTTCCAATGATTCCTGCACTCTCCTTACTCCATGTGTATACTTTCCAATCCCCAACCCTAGCTCTCTGGGACCCAGTGAAAAAGATGGCATAGTCACTGCCATGGTTTAGGAAAAGGAGATGCTCTTGGGTGAATATGACCTAGTCAGATGAACTCTTACGAAGGTCTGGGCCTTTCCTTAATAAATTCAAAGTTTGAGAGGGATCCGACCCAGGGAGCTTCGTTGTTTCCAACTTTGGAGATGTAGGGAGCTGTTTGGCAAGGAGTGCAGAAGGCCTCTAGGACCCGGGAGGGATCCCTCTGACAACCAGCAAGGAAATGGGAAATGGGAACCCCAGTTTTACAACCTAAGAACTTGGTCAATGGCCTGAATAAGCTCAGGGCAGATTCTCCTATAGCCTTCAGGGAGCACATAGCCTCCAACACTATGAGTCCAGTCTGGGAGGCAATGAGCACAGTGTCCCCAAGATTCATGAGAAACGAAAGTTTTAAGTGTCTGCTTATATGATAACTTGAGTAGTCACAAAAAATACAGAAAGTGAATCAAATAATGAAAGGTTAGCGAGAGACAAATAACACTCCCATGTTCCTGCTTAACTTTGGAGAAAGTTGGAGTATTTTCAAATCTCGAGACTTTGATATAGAATAAAACATAGGCAAAACACTCCACTACCTACACCACAGGAACCTCTAGGACACATCGATACAAGCAAAGACAATGAAGGAAAACATAAACTGCTGGGACTGCTGGGACTATATAGAGCTAAAAAGCTTATGCACAGCAAAAGAGACAATAACCAAACAAACAGACACACAACTGAATGGGAAAAAGTTTTTACACTCCACTTAACTGACAAGGGTCTGACATCAAAGATCCCCAAAGAACTTACACAAGTTAATAAAAGTGAAGTGAAAATCCTGGTCAAAAAATGAGGAGAAGAGCTGAAAAGACACTTCTCCAAAGAGGAAATACAAATGGCCAATGGACATATGAAAAAATGCTCAAAATCACCTATAATCAGGGAAATGCAATCAAAACCACATTGAGATACCACCTCACACTGGTAATAATGGCCCATATAAAAAACATGGGCAACAATAAGTGCTGGTGTGGATGTGGAGAGAAAGGAGCACTCTTACACTGATGGTGGGAATGGAAAGCAGTGTGTAGGACCTTCAGACTACTGAAAATGGAACTACCCTTCGATCCAGCAATCCCACTTCTGGGAATCTACCTAAAGGATACAAAAACACAAATTCAAAAGGGCACCTGTACTCAGATATTTATTGCAGCACTATTTACAATACCCAGGAAACAACCCAAATGCTCCCAAACAGAGAATGGGTGGAAATTTGTGGTATATGGAATACTCTTTCACAATCAAAAAAAGACAAATTTAATGAATTTGTGATAACATGGGTGGACCAAGAAGGAATCATGTTAGCAGAAATAAGCCAGAAAGATAAAGAGAAATACTGGATGATCTCACCAATATGTGAGCTACAGGGAAAACAAACAAACAAAATGACAAGGAAAATTTAAAACTAATTATCATCAGAACCAAAGCTTAGAGTAAGGGGAGGGGGATAAAATTGTGGGAGGGATGGGCACAAGAGAGTAAAATGGTGGTTCACAGTGACAAGTGATTGAGAACCTCGGAGCAGACAATGATGTAAAATATATACATGTGTAAACAATTACAAAAATCTTGGGGCATTCGTTAGCTACATAGGGCATGTCTCATCAGATCACAGTGATGACGAGATAGTGATAGTGGAGGACTCTGCAGCTGTCTGGGTGCAAAGGCTGGGTTTCTTGTGTGAATGCCATGCCTTGCCCTGTTGCCTACATGCCCAGAAGGGGGGACCACTCTGCCAGTCCCTCTTGAACACAAGGTCCTTCCTCAGCCACTGTGTGTGACGGTGGACCCCAGGAGCTCTTCAGTGGGTGGCCGAGGGTTGTGCGCTGTCGAGAGCTGGCTGCTGCTTGTCTGCCCCTGTCCAAGAGACACTTACCAGGCTGACCTGGACTCTGCCCTGTCTGGTATTGAATGGTTCTTTTATTTGACCTAGCACCTAAAGTCCAACCCCAACTCTGCTTGCACATGCATCTGCACGTTCCACATGCTACAGGGATGTCTCCTTTCTCTTGAGTGTGCCTCGCACTTTGGGGTCTGTGGAAACCTGCCAGTTCTCCTAAATTCTCACCCTTTGTCCGTAAGGTCATTACCACTCTGTGTTCCCCTGAGGGGAATTTCAAAATGAGGGCCCATGGCTGTAGGAACTTTGGGTGATCTGGATGCTACTAGTACCCAGTAATGTGGCTTTTTGGTCTGCCTTCTAGGAGTTTTAATGTAGAAGCAGAGTAGTAATTTGAAGAGGAGGAATTTCATGCAGAAACACTGGGCCCCATTAGGGATGGGTACTAGGGAGGACAAATGAGATTCTAGTCAAAAGCTTCATGTGTCCCAAAATGGGGAAGGCAGACTCTAAGCTAACAGTTTCAGGGTGACAGTAAATTAAGTGAGGAGTAAGCATGGGTCTGGCATAGAGTGGAGGCAGGGCCACGGTCATAGAGTATAGATGACTTCAGAGTTGAGTATTACTTTGTGGAATGTGATGCCCAAGAGGGGCATTCGGTCTAGCTCTGCGGAACAAGGCTATTGGCTGAAATGCTGGTCCCCAGCACAATGCTGCTCGCATGCAGACTCACCTCCTCCCCAGCGGAGACAGCGGGCCAGGTCATTTCCCGTTCCAAGAGGCAGGACAGCCACCGGTGGATGCTTCGTGAAGTTGGCCTTATCTGCAAACCATGCAGAGGAATAAGGATCCTTATGCTAAAGGCCTACAGAATGGCCAAGCTATCTAGTGTCCCTGATCTGATGTCTGAGATCCTCTGCAACATTCATTCAAACGTCACTAGGAAGAGACAAGTTCCTTCCTAGAGTCAGCTCTTCCACCAGTAGTGTGTTCGCTGCAACAAAGGATTCTTTCATACGTGGTTAAATCTGTCTCCCTATAACTTGTACCTGTTTATCCTCATTTCATTCTAATTCTTTGGAGTGACAGCATATGCCTTAAAAACACTCATTTGCATAGTTTCAATCTTTAATGATGATCAACACTCCAACTAAGCCTCAGGTCAACCCTGTAAGGTGTTATCTTTCTTATTATTGATGAAAAAGTGAGGTTCAGGAGGGAGAGTAATTCTGGAGTCAGAATTCAAACCCAGGTGTGGCAGCATGTCTACAGTCCCTCTCTTCAAGGGCTAGGCAAGAGCATAGCACAGCAGGGCATGGTAGGGTGATCAGAAACATAGAGATATCTTACTGGAAGTCACTCAAGCTCAGAAGTGAAAAAACAGTGTTGTGTCTGGCGAGCAAAACTCCAGATGCTATTTGGCACCCAGATACCAGTTTGCCATCTCCCAGACCTGTTAGTATAGAATACAGATTTCTAATCTTATCATCCACAGTGGTTGTGATGGAGCATCAGACTGCCCCATTAGAGGAACTCTAATAGAGCATGTATTTTTATTTATTTATTTTTTAATTTTTTAAATTTTTTGAGACTAGGTCTCGCTATTTTTTTGCCCGTGGAACTGCAGGCTCACGCTACCCGGGGTTCCACAGACTCAAGCAATCCCCAACCTCAGCTTCCCAGGTAGCTGGGATTACAGGCGTGCGCCACCATGCCCAGCTATTTTTTTGGGACTAGGTCTCGCTATGTTGCCCTGAGCGTGACTCGAACCGCGATCCCCAGCCCCAGCCGCTTCATAGGCTGAAGCTTACAGTCACGCACCACCGCGCCCTGCAAGAGCATATATTTTTAATCCGACTGCAAGAGCTTCCACGGGATGTTGGAGCTGGGGAAGTGGAGAGGCAAGGCACTCCTTAGGCTCCAGGGGGCGCCACTTACACATAACTCCCGGCACCTGGTCTTCTAGGTTATATGATTGAAGGAGTGTGGATAGGGGGAGATGCAGGAATCAGCAAATGAGGCTCATGCTAGGGGTGCCTCGGCAAAATGGGAATTCCTAAGTTCCCCCGTTTGTCTGATTTGTCCCACAGTGGCTAAGCTCAGGTAAAACCCAAGGTGAGATTACCATCGGGAGGCTGACATGCAGGACCAAGCAGGGCGATGGGCTCTCCGATTTCCCAGGACACGCGGTCCCTGGTTACACCCCCAGCCTTTGCACACGCTCTTTCCGTGCCTGCAAGTCTCATTTCTGTATGTCTCCTCCTTTTTCTGTTGTCTGCCTCTCTGTCAGTCAACCATCTTTATGGTGTCAGGTGCAGAAACCTGGATGTGATGCCAGGGTTTTCCCTGTCTCTCATGCTGTATCCATTCACGGGCTTGTTTCTCTGTGTTGTCTCATTAGCTCTCCAAGCAAGCTCTTTTCTCCATCCCCATGGTGACGGCTGAGTGCAGGTATATGATTCCTTCCCACTTGGTGTTGCTGCAACAGCCTCCTATCTGCCCTCTCAATTTCCAGTTCCACCCTCTCAGTGTTTGTTCTCCACACTTTCACCAAGGAGAGGAATCCTTGAGCCACAGCCCAGTCATGCTAGTCCTTGACAGAACCTGTTCTTTCCTGTCATGGCTTCCGTCTCCCCTTAGCATGCACAGTAGGCCTTCCTCTAGCTTCATCCTACTTCCCACACAACAGGTGAACCAGCCAGAGCGCTTTCAGCTCCTGAAATCACAAATTCTCTTTTCAAGCTTCCTTGCATCTGAGTGGTTGCTCATCTCAAGAGGCTACCTCCAGGCAACTGTCCCTGGATGTTTTAATCTGTGCCAGTTGCCTCGCCAGTGTCTCTTTAGCACCAGGATGATCTCATTACACTCTTATAATTGACAAGAGTGATGTGTCATTTAACAGCGGGGATGTGTTCTGAGGGATTTTGTTGTCATGAGAACATCATAGACTTACACAAATTAAGAAGGTATAGGCTACTACCCATCTAGAGTGTAGATAAGGATCACCATTGTCTATGCTGTTTGTTGTTAATAGAAATCGTATGCAGCTCATGACTGTATTTGGTTGTTTCCTGAATATGCTTTCACTGGAACAATGGTATTCACCACAGTATTCTGCACATATTTTCAGGCATGCAGGCCTATGGTGTGCCAGATGCTATGTTAAGGGCTGTGACTCTGTGAGCAAAAGAGTGTTGACTTAGGCTCACCTGGTGCTTATAGCCGAGGAAAGACAAGATATTAGTGGCACCATCATATAAATGATGAAAATTCCAAGTTCACACTGGGAAGAAGAGGCTGGTCCTATAGTAAAGTGAATGATTGGGAAGGGAAGCTTCCCCTGGGAGGGTGCACTCTGAGACCTGAAGCAGAAGTTGACCAAGCAGAGGGCAGGTGTAAAACTTGTGCAAAGATCCTGTGGTGAAAGGGAACCTGGAACATTCTAGGATCTGGGTAACTTGAGTTGAGAGAGAGAGATAGAGAGAGAGATGGAGATATAAAATAAACTAGAAGGCTGGGAAGATCACTAGAACACTGTGGATCCATTGAGGGATTTTGCCTTTATCTTAATAAGGGGAAGGCTTGGATGTACTTTATACACATCACAAGCTGCTGACATTGAAGAAAGACCTTTCTGGCTATAGGGGAGAAGGTGGCCAAAACGGGTATGAGAAACACTGAATGATTACTTTGATATTTCTTGAATGAATGAGTAGAACATTAAGCAATTGTTCACATAAGCTCTTGAGATCATCTGCAGGGCCCCAGGGTGGTCTGTTAACTGCTCACTCTTCTAGCTTGATTTCACATTCATCCCTTTGCTGCTCCCACTGTTTCTTCACTTTGGACCGGGAAAGCATCACTCAAATAAACTTCTTTCTTTTGCTTTTGAGCAGCTTCTACACCATGTCCTCCGAAGATGAATTTTAGAAAACTTTTCACCAAAGCCTACTTCTTCCTTCATGATGGAGAGGGAGCCACGTGAGCAAGGAGCTCCAATACTGCAGCCATGCATGCTGCAGATCAGCTGTACCTACCCGGCTCCCAGAAGACACCTCCCTCCTCCCACAAACAACTCCAGAGCCTGAGGTGACAGGAGAGCGTGGGTGGTTGCTTGGCAGGGCTGTGTCCATGGAAACCAAAGTGCCTGTGGGGGAGCTGAAGGTGGCAGGTGTGCCAGTAGTGCCTGTTCCCCCCCCAGCACAGTGCTGTATGGGTGACCCCTGGAAGCCAAATCTCCTGCCCTGTTCAGGGTATCTCTTGGCCTATCCTTTACTCCTCTCTTCCTCTCATCTCCCACGTCCAGTTCGTCCACAGATCCTGTTGGCTCCACCTTCAAAAGATGTCAAGGATCTGATGACCACTTCTTACCACTGCTTATTTGCACCATGGTCCAAACCTTGGCTCCCTCTCACCTAAATTACCTATGCAGGAGCTTCTAGCTACAGCCTCTTAGCCCTCCTGTGTCTGCCTTTTTCTCATAATCCGTGTGTCCTTCCTTTACATGTAACCATCTAGTGTCTAGGGATTTTCACAGGATGAAAACCACGTTCTCTATAATGTCCTATGTGTCCTGGTGATCTAGCCCTGCAATGTCTCTGCTGCATCCTGTGCCACGGCCTCACGTACTCTGGGCATGTGCTGTAGGCTTCCCAAGCCTTCAGCAGCCTCAGGACCTTTGCATTTGCTGTTCCTTCCACCTAACCGTGGTACTCTCAGTATGTGCATGACCTTTGTGTCCTGTGCTCTTCAAACCTTCTCTGACTAGTCAACTTTAGATTGCAACCTCTCCCTCTCTTAGGACTCCCCTCCCTGTTATATTCTTGCTACCTTTTGACACACTCTGCATTTTACTTATTTCTTAGTTTATTGCCTGTCTCTTCCCATTAGAGGAGGAGCTCCATGAGAGCAGTATTTTTCTCTGGCTCACTGCTGCATCTCCAGGGCCCTAGGAGAGGCTGAGTTGGAGGTGCTTGGGCACAGAACAATGGTAAGATGGAGGCTGCCTGGGGCTCCTTGCCCTGGGTCTACTCTTGGACTTGGACTACTGCTCTCTCTGGCAATTCTCTTAGCTCTTTTTCTGCCCTTAGGTTCTACATGCTAGAGTTTACCTGGGTTCTCCAGGATTAGTTAGATCTTGAAAATACCATCTCAGAACTTCAGAGTCTCTATCATTTACTGGGGGGTGATACGTCTAAGGGTCCACAGAACCAGGACTAGATGCCAGGCCTCCAGATTTCTAGCCTGTGTTCTCCTCACTCCCCCTCTCGAGAGGCATGCTAGACAGAGCAGTTTTTCATTGTTGGCATGGATCTGCATTTTCTAGACAAGCTTTCTAGGCTTGAGGAGCTCATCCTAAGACAGGTTGTCCCAGGATACGCATCTACATGCTTAGTTCATGGCCTTAATGCCCCCTGGATCTGCCAAAATCCCAGCCTTGCTTATTCATCCTTGACATTGGCTCCAATTTCAGATCTGAACTAACCTGTCACTACCCAAATTTTGGCCATGGAAGATTGGCTTTGAGACAAGCTAACCAGCTATATCTGAATCTGTACAAATCCTTTCATTGTCTTTTTTTTTTTTCATCTCAAGCAGATATTTAGTCAGGCATTAGTTCAAAAGTACATACAGGATGAATAAGACATGGTTCTATGTCTCTTTCCTTTCTATTGCTTTTTTTTTCTGATTTTATACATATTCACTGCAATGAACTATAAAGGCTCTTTCAATGTATTCTTACCAATGCAATCCAAAATCCAGCCAACTGTTCCATCTCCTCCACAGGCTAAGACACGGAAGTCTGGAGTATCACGGAAGAAGTTCAATCTGGGGAGAGAAATAAGGCCATGATGATTTTGCATACTAGGTTGCACTTGACATTGGTCACTCCTTGAATCAGTGCCCTGTTCCTTGGGAATATATTAGGGCCTTGATTCTTAAGTTCATGCAAAAATAGTCAGTATACATTCTGAAACCGGAACTTACTGAGCATTGCCACTAAGTGTGGAGAAGAATCCCGAGGCCTAGTATTGCATGGAGAGAATCTGACTCAGCATTCAACACAAACAAAAAATGGTTGTCCAGAGATTCTCTACTATTTGTGCAGAGGAATCCATTTGTTTGCCTTTTAGGGGCACCAATACAACTCCCCCCAAAATTTTCACTCTCTTGGTCCCCCCTGCCTACTCTGTCCTCATGCTTTGCCTTTAAAGAAGATACATGGAAGTTGTTGGGTCTTTGTCCTGCTCCCTGTGCATGCAGACCTAATGGACACAATGTCCCCTTGGGCTGTTAATCTGGGGCCTGTGAACCTCTCAGGGTGTCTATGGATCAAATCCAGAAAGGCATGAACTTGGAGGAGAAAATTTTATATTCTTACTTCCCCTCTGTTCTAATTGATATTCACCCTTTCCTTCATTATATTATACATATAAATAATAAATATATTTATCTTATAAATATATACTCTATATTATATATTATATTTATATATTAAATTAAATATATATTATAAATATAAATAAAGGTAAACAAATCACAGAACACTGACTTTGTCTGCAATTGAACTCACAGGTAATTTTAATATTTCATTACAGTTGTGGCAGATACTCATACTATCATTTATACTTACCGCTGCTTTTAATTTATTACAGTTATTAGAGCTGTCTCTGGATTTTGCCTTATATTGTGTAGTAAAATGCTTATATTCCAACATTACACATTTGTTTTTTTGATGTTTGGGAGCTGTATTTTAAATATTCGTTTCCCTGGTGCTCCTGTATACTCCATTTTATGCATTAATAAATATTATTCTGAGAAGGGATCTGTATGCGTCATCAGACTGCCTAGCGAGTTCCTGTCTCGAAATCGTTAGGAACTTCTGTTTTAAAGCAAATGGGATGTCTGGACATCTTGGGGTAGGATTTGGGAAGCTGAAATTGTGGCCTAATATTTCTTCTCTGTCTGCTCAGCCTGATCCGAGAAGACCCCTGTGGTTTTCTGAGTCCTAGAAGCATGGGTGGGCCAACAGACATTCCCCATTTACCTTTCTCTAGCACAACTCTGCACTCCTATAGGAAGTGGATTCTGAATGGAAGCTCCCTTTAGCTAGACAGGGTACCTGTTCACAGATGGACCCTTCCATCGGTGATACTCAGGGCACATTAGCACTAGAAGGAGCCATCCAACTTGTCATCCATGGCAAAAGCAATTCAGGATTGATGAGGTTCAGCTAGAGTAATGCTTACAAACATTAACAGGCCATAGAGTGCTAGTGCGGTATTTTGCAGACTGTGGTTTAGTCCTAAGTCTTAAGAGACCAATAGTGAGCTGGCTTTCATGGCACCAAGGTCCTGAGCCTGTACCTGCATTTCTCCTTAGACTTGGTTCTTGTACTACCACGATCTCCAGTCAGAGCTCTGTCAGACAACCAAAGACAAGGATAGAGTTCCTTTTTGCAGCTCTTACTCTAGTGACTCTGGCTATCTTGTTGATGATCTTGCAGGCTGGCAATCTGTGCAGGAGGCCACACAAAGTGCTGTGTGCTGGCATCTGCATGTGCAGATCTGAGGACCCGGTAGGTGACTATCAGGGTGACCAGCAGATATCTCTGGAGCACTGGCTCCATTGGGAATGGGCCTTCTGGTACTGATGCTGAAGGCCCCCTGATTCCAGGGATGTAAAGCTCATCCTGTTACCCTAACATGCACCAACTTTTCCCTCCAGATCTCCATTCAAGCTTCAAAGGGGCTGCCTCATCTCCTCTGATTGCTTTCTGCTTTTTTGAAAAACAAATTATAGACCAGTTTAATTTGTGACTATACCTGGGAAAACTCTTAAGTGTGTCACATTTTTAGGAAATTGAAATAATCATCTATCAGGATCATACAGGGCTCATATTATAAATACAAGAGTACTTTAATATTGGGAAAACTTTTAATACAACACATCAGAAGATCAAGTAAGAAAAAATGTGGTAATTAGAATAGATAAGATTTTAAAAAGCACTCATTTCTAATTAGAAAACCAGTGTGAGACAACTAAACTAGATAAATATTTCTTTAATGAAATAAAGACTTCCCACTTCCAATTATGGTCAAGTGTATTTGTGTTCAAAGGACTAAAGTATATGCCATACATCCCCAGCCTTATCAATTTGTGACTACAAAAATATACTTTTTAATGATATCCAAAATAGTGGGCATAAAGCCATACGGCTATACTCCCAGTTACTTCTTGATGTTTCTCAGTTTTCTTAGATGCACTGCAGAACACCTTCTTTCTTCCTTCCTTAACTCAGATCTTTCCAGCTTGCCACCATACCGCTGCTAATAACTTAGGTAGAATGCTGGGCATTCATGTTCTATACTCAGGGAAAAATAGCACCTATGAGTTCTTATTTTTGCTAATGAAATACAAAAATTAGGATACTTCTAATGTTGCCATTGAGCGTGTTAAAACACATTGCTTTCTTCTGAAACTCTTACTTATGAATAGTGAAATAGCCAATAGGCAAATTGTGTGAGGAGAAGGCCAGTAAGGTACTTAACAATCTCCAAATTGAATTATCCAGCAGAGAAAAAAGAAAATTCACAAATAACTAGTTATCTTGATCCTAAAATGCTTCCACAACAGAACATAGAAGAAACTTTGAATCAGCTGTATACATTTCTGAATTACCGACAGTGCTAAGAAAACTTTCATCGCTGATATTTCAGTTTGGAGACACTAGTAAACATGGTTTTGCAAACAAGCTGAAATAATTTATCAGCCCACCCTTCCTGTCAATCAAATAAATGCCTATACAGTTTTTCTTTCTTATAAAACCAACAACTTTTTCTGGGCTAAAGTACAGGAGGCAACTTCCCACAGTGGTCCATTACGACTGTTCTCGAGTATTTCCAAGATGAAGTAAGAGCAGATGTGAGGAATAGAGGAGGTAAAGAGTAATATTTCAGGAAGGGCAAATTCAAAGGAAAAAGTGGTAAGACAGGCAGCATAGGATGTTATCTTCTTCCAAGATTAGTGGAGGATGGGGATCATAAGAAGTAAGGATTGGAATACCATACCCTGGAGTAGGGCCCCCGTTGTCCAGGTTGAAAACTTGTCTAGGATTGAGGAGATAATGGAATTTCCGAAGAATTCTATGGGGGAAAAAGATACAGAGAAAGGAGAGTGTTGTTGACGTTTTCACAGTAAAAAAAAAACCCCCACCTCATCAGCAGAGAGCCCATCAACGGTAGGATGTGGTCCATTTCAACTCAACAAGGGAGAAACTAAAAGCAGGGCTGCACACCCTGAAGTCCCAGGTCCAACTGGCATCACCCCTGTCCCCAATCTCAGTTCAAGGCCTCTCTGCCACCCAAGACTGTAACCTCCCAGTGCCAGGAGCATCACCCTTGCAGAGAGGACAGGGCAGAGAGATCTAGAGAACAGAATTTCCATTGCCCTAAAGCTATTTCCTTCATAAAACCTTCCACACATTCTGTGTTTTAGTACAATTTTGCCTTTTGTGGAGTATGCAAAGGAATCAAGGAAGCCCCCCTCACCCTCACTATAGTATCACCCTACAAATCCTGGAAACAGGAAGAAATGCAAGAGGTGTGGTTGGGACAGGAAGGAATAGGGGCAGTGACCATATCCAGGTATGGGCTCAAGACTCCAGCTTGAGACCAATCATGCCTCAAGAGGGGAGGTAGAGAGGGAACTCTCTAGCCCTCAGAATGGGGTGGGCTTCTCATGGTTCTTGCTTATACTCTGCTTATTTGTCTTAAATATGGCTTCCAGATGACTGTATCATATGTTCATGATGAACAGACTGGGAGGTAGTGCTTCTAAGCTCAAGCTCCATCTCTCTGCCTACCCTCTTAATGCTCCAGCAGGCTGGGAACTGAGGTGGGTGCCCTGCCTTCCCAGGGTAGGATAGGTCAGGAGGTCCCAATCAGATGGGTCCCCTCATATCTGTTAAATCAAGAAAAAAACAGGAAAGAACTAGGGCATCTAAGACCTTGTTTGACTCTGGGAGTCATAATGTGGCTCATGTGACAGACCTTATCCAAAGTGCTGTGTCTACTTAGGGTATCTCCACAACAACCATATTTGAAGGGAAGTGTTATTATTTTTTTTTATTACTTATTGCCAATATTTTAGTTATTATTATTACTAGTTTTATTCAGAGGAGGAAACCAAAGCACAGGAATGTTAAATCACTTGAACCAGGTCATTAAGTGATAAGTGGCAGGGTGGGATTTGAACTCAGGTCTACCTGTCTTCAAAGTTCAGTGTGTTATAGTTTAGGGAGAGAAAGAACATGAATGAGGCTATCCTGGCCTCTATTTTGAAAGAAAAGAGTACATACCTCTCTCCTTGTCTCCCTCCACTCTTGGGGTTCACCAAAACCAGCAGGGGGTGGGTACCTGGAGTAGGGATGATCTTATACTTAAAAGAAAAAAAAAGAAATTAGCTTTGTTTCAGTCAATGGGGGAAATGATGTAAGAGTTGACGCTAATTGGGGAGAGTTGGCTGGGAAGTGGTCGCAGGCATGGAATAGATTGAGAAGTAGGTTTTTGTCAACTGGTCAAGTTTTCTGAATGGTTGAGCAACTAAGTGTCTCTGATTTGGGTGACCTTGATGTGGTGTTAATTGGGATTAAAGTTGATGTCAATCAGAAATGGAGCAGTGGAACCATAGCTTTAAATCATTCAACAATGGTATAGCACTGTGTCCCCCACACAAGAATAAATATTCTGAAGACTATAGCTAAATAAGACCTTAGTAGGTATGGCCTGCTAAGATAATCATATATATAAGTAAAATAACACTAAAGGCTACTTCTAAATCCATGCTTCCAGTCCCAATTTTTGTCCTGAGCCCTGGCTCCACATTTGTCACTGCCCAGTGGGTACATTTAACCAGATGACTCATTATTTGTGCAATTCTCAACATGCTTCAAACTTGACCTGCCATCATTCCCCATTAAATGAATATTCTCTACTAGCTAGTTTCTATGAAAGACACTATAACTATCTATCCAGCCATACAGGGAAGACTTTGTCCTGCCACTTCTTTCTTTTTATCTCTGGCAGCTTCCACAATGCTTGGACCTTTCCACCTAAGGTGAGTCTGTATCTCACCTTACATGTCATCATGTAAGTCATGGCATTCCTGCTTCAAAATCTCAGTGACAGCTTGTTGCTCAGAAGATAAATTCCAAATTTTCTAATCAGTGCAGCCCTAGCAAATGGGTATCTATTATTTGCTCTAACCCTTACTGCAATTCTAGCCTGGCTGCTCCTAACTTCTAGGGAGTGTGTCTTGTGCACGCCCATACAGTGGGTATGCTCCTGCTAGTCCCTTCTGCTGCTTTATGCCCTGAAATGCCTACTTCCTTCCCTGCAACCTCTTAAGAAACCTTGTATCCCCAGAACCCAATTCTAGAGCCATTCCCTCTATGAAGTTTTCCTGCTTCATACTGCTGCCCTTGAAGCATGCAATATCTTCTGTATTTCCACTGTTTTGGATTTTTATTTGTTTTTTACTTTTTTAGGTAAATGTTTGAAAATATCAGTTGGATTTTAAGTGTTTCAGGATCGGGCAGAGAAATGTGGGGATCCATGTGAAGGGAAAAGATCTGCTGAACAGTTGACCTTAAACAGTATAAGGATTAGGGGTGCCAATCCCTGAGCATTCAAGAATCTGTGTATAACTTCTGACTCCTCCCAAACTTAACTATAGTCATCCCTTGGTACTTGGTATATATATCCCTTGAGGGATGGGCTTTAGGTCTTTGGGGAGACCAACCCACACATACTCAAATCCTTTATAGTTTCCTCCAGTTTTCTGCATCTGTGGCTCCCACCCACAGATTCAGCATCTGCTTGATGTATGAATATGGGACCTGTGGATAGATGGGGCCAGATGCAGTTACTGAAAAAAACCCAAATATAGATGGATCCATGCAGTTCAAACCCATGCTGTCCAAGGTGAACTGTATAATCTTTCCATCAAGGAGTCCTCAGCAGCGCATACAGAGGTGATACTCAAGAAATACTGTGGTGTTAACTGAAGTCACACTAATATAGTACTTCTGTGCTATATCACCTATCTAGTGCTTACTCTTCTAGCTCTTAGCTGAAAGTTAGCCAATGCAATATCAAACTATTGAAATGGGCAGCAAGTTTCTTTATAATTTTAGAGAAATTTTCCTTTTACCCATAGTAACTGTGTGACAACCAGAGCATCTTGGAATCTAAGGTGTAAATCTTTACCTTTGGGGGTAACATTCAAAATGTTTAACAACCTGTGCAGCACAGTACTGTTCAAACAGAATAGATACAGGATAACAGATGGATTCCTGATATAAACAACAGGTATACCTGTGTGTGTGCATTCTACCTGACTCTCTGCCCTTCTAGGTGTCTGGAGCTTTCTCACATTTTAAAGTTCTTCCATCATTATCCCTTATGTTTTAAATTTAAAAACACACCAATCTGCATGTTTTCAATCTTATGGCATCTCAGGGAGTCAGGCAGCACAATGTTCCTTTTTAAACCAAATTTAAGGCTCAGAGGCAGAAGAGGTCCTAGTTTTTCTATTTCCTTTTCTAGTACCTTTTGTACCCCACTAGGCTGCCCTTCCTGCATTTCCTGGAACTTTGAGGAATGCACAAAAATAAAGATGTTCATTAATGAACTCAAGAGAGAATGGGTTGTTAAGTACACATTTAGAGACGAAGACCTTCTGGATTGGTTGAGCTTTGTTTTGGCTGCTTAAGTCCCCAAGGCAGCTTGGAGATCTTAGAAAACCCATTGTCTGTTTTTAGGAACCATTCTTGTTAGTAGTTAGGAAGGGTGCATATTGAAAATTTATGTAACGTGTTCCTAAAATGGCAGTGTAACCAATTAGATTTGCAATGGACTCAACCAGCCTCCCTTCTCACCAGTTGCCTACAGTGTGGCAGTCAAGGGTGACTCAGGGTAGGAGATTGTCCTTCAGTATGATGCATCCGACCAGACAGATTGATCAGATTGATGAGTAAATATCCCGAGACATTTCCCTAGACCATAGCCCTGTACTCTCCTCCACAGCCTGGACCAACACAGAAGGAGCGCTCAGACACTGACTCTCTGTGGTACCTGCGTCACCAGCTCCCCCTTGCTCTCTGTGCTGCCATCAGACTTCCCACCTTGCTTGTCCTGTCAGAAAAGAGCAAAGACAAGTATATTTTGAAAAAAAAATCCCAATAATAGCCCAAATAATAACCCCCCCAATCCCAATAAATAAAAGACCATAAGAAAAACAAAAGGTTAATTAATAAAGAAAATGACTAGAAAAGCAGTATAGTGTCAGGAGGAGTTTGTCAGAGAGTGGTTTTGGATCTATAGAAAGAAATGCTGCAAGTGGGAAGGGAGCATAGTGGACTGCAGTGGAGGACTATGGGTACTCTGGGGGTGGGTGTGGTGCGGTGACAATAGTTAGAAGAGCCTGCATGTCAAAAACACAAAGATGTAAACTGATGTTATTTTCATTTAAAAAGAAAAGGAAATTATCCTCTTTAGGTTTCTCTGGGACTCTCTAACCTTTTATAATCACTCACTGAAACTAGCAGAAATCTACCATGATGGAGCCTGAGCTTTAAAAAGATCTTGCTCTCTTTTTTTTAGACCCCGCCACCAAAAGCAAGCTTTTATACCTGACTCCTCTGCTCAGCACTGTCTAAATGCATGTGATGTTGAGTAAGAAATTGTTCTTATTTGCCCTTTTTTGTGTAGTTGGTTTTAAAGGTATTTATGACTTAGTTTCCTGAGGGTTATCTCACATATAGTAGAATGCTAAAACCTACGCTGTAGTTCAGTGAGCTGTTGGGTGTACGTATAAAACTACCACCTCTTTAGGCATAATGTTGTGACTCCTATTACCGTATTGATTTTGCCTGACTTTTAAATTTCATATAAATAAAATAACAGAGCAAGTCTTTTCTTTTGTTCAGCATTATGACTTTGATATTTTACATGTTGTTGCATATAAGTGTAGTTCTTTTTCATTGCAATGTAATACTCTATTATACAAATATGTCTGAATTAATTTATAGATTATCTTATCTTCAGTTTTTAACATTTATGAATATGGTTGATATCAAATTTTTTCCACATGTCTTTTGGTGGAATAAATGCTCATCTTTCTCAAATAGCTACACAGTGGGAAATTTGGGTAAAAGAGGTTGTTTATTTACAACTTGGGAGACAAGTTATAACAAATGAATTTCCAAAGAGGTGGTTTTTCTGCATTTGTTTTTCATGAAAAGGAATAGCTGGTCCATTTAAGGGTGAGATATAAGGACTCAGTGGGAAAGCTCTTTAAGATGAGAAGGGAAAGTTTATATGTTTAATATTTGGCTTAAAATCAAATACTTCATCACCTAGCTATATTTCCATTTGAGATTTAGTTTGAAAGAGAAGTTTTTAACATTGGAGATAGAGAAAAGTTTCAGAGAAGGTAAGCTTTAATTTTTAATTAAATTTCAATTTTGCTCTTTCATTTTTGAATAGAGCTGAGGCACCCAAAGAAAATCCTCAAAATAGATCTGGACATAGGAGAAAGACTGACAGGGATCAGACAGGCTTGGAAGGTCTAACTATGTGCAGGGGTGAGTGTGGGCCCTTGAGTTGTGCTCTACCTGGAAGGTGTTTTGATCACATGTGTTTTTGTGATTACGAACTCAGAACATTCTGGGTGGCCAGCAATTGGAACCAGTTTAGTCAGAGGAGGTTTCTCTGACAATCTGACTGGTACAACACTAACTTCTTTTAAACTTGTGCTAAAAACTTACCCGGGTGATGGGGCATATTGAGGTGGGCAGCAAAATATGGTCTCTGAGTTCCCCACCATCACACAGTGTTGACAATTCACATTTACGGTGAAACTGGAGGGAAAAAAAAATGAAGATGACAGTGAATGAAATCAAGGAAATTGCTCCCCCCAAACCTGATGCAGTTGTGTGTGTCTGTGTGTGTGTGTGTGATGTGTGGTTTACGTAGTATCTGCCCCTTTGTGGAATGTAGAGTCCCTCTTGAATATTTGTTCCCTAGGCTACAAGTCTCTAGAAGAAAAGAGATCTTATTGAATAAAATCATGGGAAATTGCTTGTAACCCCCATGATTCAACCTTTGCGTGTCTAGAGTTCTGCAGTCTGATTTGAAGACACATCTTTTTGAGGCTGATTCCTGCATCAGGGGACAAGACATAGCCCTGGGTGCTTTGTCGGGCATTTTGGGATGCTCTAGGATCCAGAGGGCGTGTGGACATTTGCTGTGGCTGGTGGCAGCAGGCATAGGCCTCTGGGCCAGGCTGTGGGGTTACAGTAAGCAGTGTACACCTTGAGCTGCAGGGGCTCGGTGCCTAGTTCCTCTCCTGCTTTGTCGGTGCTCCTGACCCCAATGACACGAAGGCACACGAAGTGAGAATCTGGCCTGCTGTGCAGAGAAGCGAACTGCTCAGCTTCTTCTTAAGGACTCTACATCCCTGGGGGCTGTCCTCTCCCTGGGCAGCTAGGTGATTCACAGGAGGCACTATTAGAATCAGGACATTAAATGGGGCTGCTGGGCCCCCTAGCCTTGCTCTTTGGCTCTGACTCTGCCTGCTAGTGTGATGTCCACTGCTCCCCTGCCACAGCTTGATCAAAAATACACACGGAAAAGAAGCAGGCTGCCCTGGGCACCCACCGTCATCCGGCACCACACGCAGTGCCGCGCGGTGACACTCTGGTAGCACTTGATACTTTTATGGCACCGGTCACACTTGACGGAGGAGTTCCCTTCCACCCACGCGTGCTGCATCACCTGCAGGAGGGAAGGGAAGGATACCAGGGAAGGTTGCCCAACCATACCCCTGGGTCCTGGGACAGAGGAGAGGATCTGGGAGGAGCACTGGGAGGGGAATCCTGGGTGGGTTGCTTCCTATTTAGTGGATGCACTTATTTGAAGGTGGACATTTTGCTGAATCACATTACAGGATGCCTCCCTGCGTAGCCACCATCGTGTTAATCAAACAGACAAAAGGCCACTTTGCCCATGCCTTAAATAATTCCATTACCCTGGCAGTCCATCTGTCTGTCTTTCAGAACTTGCAGACTGATATACTTATGTGTGCCCTCTTGGGGAAGGCAAAATGATGCAGGGAAACATTGGCACCAGACAAAACTGGTTGGGGTTATTGTCAGTTTGAAGCAGTGACCTATGCTCAGTTCCTGGGCCTCTCTGAGTCTCAACTCTCTCATCTATAGAAATTGGCATAATAAGCCCCCCTCTGGGTGTGTTGGCATGATTAAATGAAGTAGCACATTTATAAGGACTCCTGGGCACAGTTTTGGCCCTTTGGAAGTACCTACGGATGGTCAAATTCTCGTTTCCTGCCTTCTGTGCATTAATGCCTCTCATTCTAGCTGCCCATCAGAACCACCTGGGAAGCTTCTAGAAGTCCTAATATATAAACCAGACTAAAAACACTAGAGTTTTTTTTTTTTTTGAGGGGGTTAAGGACTCATCACTGTATGTTTTAATAATACTGAGTAATTATAATGCGCAGCCAATGCTGAGACACACCCTAGGAAAAAAGTCTGAGTTAGGAGCACTACAGAAAAAAGTCCAAAGAAATTAGTGTGGACAGTGACTGGAGAGCAGGTTGTACTGGTCCTGGGCCATGGGGCCAGGAATCCCATCAGGGCACCTGGGACTTGGGAAGCAGATAGGAATGCATGTGTATATGTGTGTAAGTGCAGCCAAACTTGGCCGCGACACCAAATTTTGGGGGTCTGAGTCTTCAATTATTTCCCCCAGAAATTTTACAGAATTTCTCAAAATTTTCCACCAGGAGAAAATATTGTCTATAACTCTGGAGGAAGGTGTTGGGGGTAGGAGTCATAGCTTGGAGTATCAATTGTAGGCAGAATATTAAAACACAGATTTTAGAAGAGAGATGCCATCCACATTTGTATTAAATACAAGTTTTAAATTACTTGTCAATTAAGTTACTACATGCTCCCCCAAAATGTTTTTGGTAAATTGTTGCTCTAGAAAGTGTGTCATGCTTATTTTGTACTTTGTCACCTTCTGCCACAAATGCTTGTGGGGATAAAGAACCCAGTTTGCTAATCAATTTGTCATCAACATGGACACATTAAATTTGCTCTGATTACTGCTTTCTCCGTTTTGTAGAGATGAAAAATGAGGCTTCAGAGAGGTTCAGGGATCAGTCCTAGGTTCTCAGTTGGTAATAGCTCATCTGGGACTCAGCTGAGTCTACTGACTCCAAGTCCCTGGTCATGTCCTGACACCACATTGCATGCTCCATCCTGTGATGGCATCCGAAGAGATGGGAGAGGACTTGAGTTGCTGCTGGAGTCTCAGAAGATGGTGAATGTGCCCTGCTGGCTTCTCAGTGGCTCCTCTCTAGTTTGTATGTGGCAAGTGATCAGAGTGCAGGCTCAAGCCTGAGGCTAGGAATGTGCGGTGTGTCCCAGTGAGAAGCATGGATATGGAGAGGTGTGTATGGGAGTGGCATGGGCAAGAAGCTGGAGGCCATGCAGTGTCTCGTGGGCATGCATGTATGTACTTGCAGGTGCCCTTCACTCTCAGGAGTTCTTTGGGGAGGGTTGGAAACCACTCCCTGCCAGTAACCATCTCTGGTCTCTGACTCTCACTCATTTTAAAGAACGTCTATTTCCAGAATCCATGAATGGCATCACCCAATGGCCAACATGGAATCCTAGGAACCATTTCTGATCTGTTTCCCTCTCTCATCCTCTATATCTTCATCACTAAGTGCTCGTGGTGGTACCTCCAGATTATCTCTTAAAGTGTCCCCTCCACTTTAGCAATGGGACTATAAAAAAACTCAACAGCCCATGTGACTGGGGGCCATTTTGCAGAGATACAGAGGCGGTGTCAGAGCTATGGGGGAGGGCAGACTACTCCAGCAGGGTGTTCACTTGCTGAAGTGGCTTCCCCCTCTGATCTTTCTCCTGTGTGATTAACCTAATTTGTAAACACCATCATCTCTTCCTATGCTCAAAACTCTTCAGACAACCCTAAGCTGCATAGAAAACTCCTTTCTAACTTCTCTGTTGACCTCTCAAGACAACCTGGGCTGAATCTCACACCATCAGTGTATGTGTCTCTTGTTACTTTCCTTTTTGCATCAATCCTAGTCTCACCCAGCTGCCTGCAGTCCCCAGAGTTAGCTGTGTCCAGGCCTTTGCACTTGATGCTTCCTCTGCCCAGGGAGCCTTGTTCTCGATGCTTACTGAAGTCCTGATTTGGGTTCAAAGCGCAACTTTAGTGCCACCTTCCCTTGGCAGATCATCTCTGACTCCCTTGCTGCTCATCATGCCCACCGCTGTCGCTTATCTTACAACTGTGTGCTCCCTCACATCTCTCCCCCACTAAACTTTCCGGTCTCTAGCAGGCTGGGGACCATCCTATAACCCATGTATTTCTGAGCATGGTTCCTGGCACATGGTGACACCAGGGAGATACTGAATGGATTGATGGATGAACGGGATGGTTTACATGTGGTCCTCTTGCAGGGAAGGGCCTGAACACAACTTTCAAGCCCCTGCCTGTCCAGGAATCTGTGATGATGGCCATGTTGCCTGGGATATGCCATGCAGCAAAACAAGGCACCAGGGATCACTAACCTCGTTGCCCTTTTTGGGTTTTGAGAACGTTTTGACACATCCAGGAATGTTTTTGGATACACAGCGTTCATGGACAGTATATTTACAATCTAGAAAAAAATAAGGAAAGCACTTGTCAGTGACCAGCTAAGAAAGTTCCAACAACGCAATTCAGTTAAAGTTTGAACTTCCCTCTAGGGAGCAGGAGACCTATGGAATGTCAACACAGCCTTCAGTTGCAGGATCTGCAGTTACTTCTAGATATGCTTCTGTATCTCCCACCCTTCCCTCTCTCCCCCTCTGCCCCCCCCGCCCCCACTGCTGTCTACTGCAGGAACAGTTCTCAGAAAGGTACTTTTCATGTCAGGGAACTGTGAGGAGTCAACATTGGATGCCAGAAATGTTGGGGAGTGGATGGAAGATTAGAGTCTAAGTTTGGGGTTAGGTAGGTCTGGATCTCAACTCTGGCTCTGCCACTTGTAAGTACCCCACATGGTTTTGGATAGACTATCTCACGTATCTGGAATTCAGAGTTTTCTATAAAATGGGAATAAACGTGGCTCTTTTGCTTTTCAGGGCCTTTTGTAGCACTCACTGAGTGAGAGAGTTGGTATGAAACAGCATGTGTCTGGGTCAGAAGAGTTATTCCACCAGCCACTATTACTGAGGTTGTGGTTTCCATAACTCATCAGAATGAAAGCAGCAGAGGTCCAAGCACAGGTACAGGATCTCCAAGGGTTGAGACTGGGTTGGTGAGAAGGGGTGCGAACTTGCTTTGTGTGGGTGTGGCAAAGCCTGATGGACCCCTTCCTTTAGCTTGCTGAGGCTTGCTCCTAGTGGACACTGAGTTCAGCTCTGCTGAGGTGATTTATGATGGAGGCCATTTTCAGCCCAATTTACTTGTGCTTATGACTTGGCGACTTAGACTGCTCTCAAGGGCCCTCCCTGCAGAAACAGCTTCTCAGTCTTTGGTGAGTTCAGGCTGAGTGTAGCTGTGTGTTTGGTAGGGTTATCTATGATATTCTGCACCACATGCCTCAGGCTCAACAAAGGCCTTTTTGCCACAGTATCCCCCTCGTTTCCTGCTCTCTAAATCTACCCCTTTTCTAGCATCTCTTCTTTCTTTTTCCACCTCTTTCTCCTGCTCTCCTTTCCAGTGTCCCTTATGCTTTTCACATGTGTGTTTTCCTTGGCTGACATCATGAAGTAAATTCTAAAGTAAAACAAGTGGGTAGTTATAATTTCCACTACATTTAGAAAGTATAATACTGCTTGTTAATTAACAGGATACTTCTGACCATCCCAAATAAATATTCACTGGTAAAGCCAGATGAAATTAGTTGGAGATTTTTTTTTAATTATATGTGAGCTGTAATAGCTTTTTTCTAGCTCACAACAACAGGACAATGCACATCCACTTGGCTTGGGGAGAACAACATCAGAACAAGTTTTGCTCCCCGCTGATGGGATAACAAGGGTGGTTCTCTTCAGCTGGGAAGTAACAGTACCAAGACTTTCCCTGGTATGACTCAACTTGTGCAGAGCAAGATAGTTCCCATGGAAAAGAGGTTGGAACGATGTTGACTCACAAATGCAACACAGGCCTTGCTTCCGAACGCCCATCAGCATGATGTGACAGAAGTTGCAGTAGGTTGGTTTCTTGAAATGCTTCATGGTCCAGGAGTGTCTCCCATCTCCCTTGGCGCCCTGCAGGGAATGCAAATGAGGGAATGATCCCAGGCAGGCTAGCATATGCTGGGGTAGAGGGTCTTGCAAATAGTCTTCTTTCTAAAATTCTCTTCTTATATAATGGAAGAGACACATCTATTTTACCATTTGAAAAGGGACCTCTCAGTAAAGAAATACAAGACAAAATAGAGTCCTTTATGTATATGTCTTTTAAAATTAGCAAATACATAAAAATTAGAACTAATTTGGTATGTGTGTGTATAAGATCATATATATTATATAGAGCCCTCTTCTATGTCCTACATAGCTGGTAGAAGTGGAAATCAGAACACAGTCAGTTTCAGTTTGGTCTTTTTTTTTTTTAAAGAGAGACTAGGTCTTGCTATGTTGCCTGGGGTAGTCTTGAATCTGGGGACTCAAGTGCTTGTTAGCCTCAGTCTCCCAAGTAGCTGGGATTACAGACGTGTGCCACCACACACAGATAGAAGCATAAATCAGACCAAGTTTTCTATCTCATCCATCCATCCATCCATCCATCCATCCATCCATCCATCCATCCATCCATCCATCCATCCATCCATCCATCCATCCATCCATCCATATATCTATCTGCATATCCATCCTTTAGATGGATTCTATGCTAAAATAAATGATTTTTAAAAGTCAGATGGGCATTTTTTGTACTCTGTCAGCATTATTTAAAACCCAGCATTATTTAAACAATTGAAAAACTAAGGATCTCAAAGTTACCAAAAGGCTAGTGATAATACATCTGTGTGATTTAATGTCAAGAGATCATCAAAAAGATATTTATAAGAATATCTAATACCATGGGAATATATCCATGATTCAGTGTTAACTACAAGTTTTATATGATCTCAGTTTTTATATGAGATCTTTAACAGGAAGAAATACCACCAAACTGTCAACAGAGATTAGTCATAGATAACAACACTACAGATTAATTTTATTCTCTAATTTTTACTTCTACAATTTTCAATTTTTTTGTGTGAGCCATAATAGTTTTATAATTAGAAAAAATAATTTAGTAAAACAATGTAGTCTTTGCATCAACTTTCTATATACAAATAAAATAATAAAAGTATTAAAGCGACAGGGAAAGAACATTAAGTTGTTCCTTCCTGACTTGACTAGAAAGTCAATTTCACCTTTCTTCATTAGAGGAGCCAAGGTACCCTGCATGCAGGCCATTCCTGAACCCTTCTTGTAGCTTTTCAAAATGTTGCTTCGTCAAAGGCCCAAATTTTATAGAAATAAAATCTTTTTATCTAATGTTCTCTACTTCAAGAAATACATTCACTAACTGGCTAAATGGTTTATGTAAAGACTGACCTACTTATTCCTTTGACAAACATCAACACCAAGGGATTTTTGAAAAAATTGAATAAAGTTAATGAAGGTCCTAATCCGGTGCTTGACACATGGTACATTAAAACTTTTAAAATTCCTACTTGGTGCTAGATGCAGTGGGACACAAAAATAAATGCAAAATGTTTTCCTATGTATAAGGAAGTAGATATACATCCATCCTAGGGAAAAAGACAGAGTCACAGAGAAGTTCTGTACATAGCCCCACATGACGGACTGAAGCAGCAGTCATGAAGACTGAAACAGCAGTCCTCCTGGACTCATGACCATGCCCTCCCCCTTCCTCTTCTCTCCTGGAAATCAAGGTTTTTCTTTCTGGACAGAAAAGAAGGGACAATCTTCTTCAACAAACCCAGTTGCTTTTCACAGCCCAGAGGACTACATTTTACCTGCAAATACATTTATTAACTAAGTCAGGGAGCTGACTCTCCTTTCTCAGATGCTATTTTCATAGGTACAGGGTAAAAGGACCCTGACAGGGGAGAAAGAAACATTTCTGCTTGGGTTATAGCACCATCATGTGGCTTATTCATTTCTGTGATCGGAGGCTGCTGACAGTACGGTAACTTTCCTTAGGCAGGCTAGGATTTATGCCCCGGCTTAGCTGCTCTGGGAGACAGTCTAGCCTTTTCCCCTTCAGGGGCCCCCAGACTTCTTTCGTAGCCAGCATGGGCTTTGAAAGAGTCAAATGGGCAGTACTACATTTAAGACATTGATGGATGCTTTCTCCAGAACCCTAACTATGACATATAAAAGCTTACAATTTAGTGCCTCTTTAGAAATAAATGCATATAAATTGTAATTAATAAAAATGAATTTCACAGCTGCTTTTTGTTTGCCATATTTCTAATGTAAGTCGTGGGTTTTCTGTAGGACTGATTTCGATGAGTCATTGGGGAGGACACAGAAGAAAAAATGCCCTTCTCTCTCTTCTTCAGTTGTAACACAGTGGATATCCTCCATGCAAAGAGTTGATGGCACACTGCACTCAATGTCCAAAATGGGAAATAGAAATTTGTTCTTTTAATTAAAAAGTCCTATGTCTATACCCATAGTTCAGGTTTAAAACAGGCAATTTGGAACAACACCCAAGCAGAGCTTCTGTTTGGATTAGAGTATGATCTTGAATGAGTATTGATGTTAGAAAGATATTTTACTTATCTGAGTGTCCTTAGGTTTTAGCTCATCTGCGTGGACCTTTAACAAAGTGGGCCATTACTTAGGGTCGGACCACTGGATCGTCTGTTCTTACTGAAAGTCATAGATGGGTCTCTGATGAAACTAGGGGTGTGTCTGTGGGTAGGTCCCTTTACCTCTGTGACCCTCAGTCTATAAAATGAAAGAGAGAGACCAGAGATCATGAAGGTCCACTCCAGCTCTGACTTTTTTGAGCTCAAAGGATAAGAAGGGAGCATGTGTAGATCTTGGTTCTTTGATTTCTATCTAATACTTGGAAAGAACTAGGTGTGGTATGAGAAGATTGCAGTGTTCTTAGTTGTGAGGGTGGGAAATGAAGGCTCAGCTTTTGTCCTGAATTTCAGAACTGTCATATGGAGACATTCAGCTGGAGGCTAATCCAGCTGAACTTCCTGTTCTGTTCCTGTCTATGACATTTCAGGAATCTCAAAGAGGTGTTGTCACACAACCTATATGACTGTCCTGGTAAATGCTTAATGTCATCATTTGTACTTCTAGTTCTAATCTTCTCCACATTATGTATGGAAGTTATTTTCCTTGGCAAGGAAGCAGAAAATGTTCTGACCATGTTAGAACAGGCATATATAGACATTGATTTCAAATTGAGCCTCTATCTCTAGTTGGAAGATTTCTCTAAGATTTTCTGATCTTTCTTTCATTTGGGTATTGACAAAGCTATTCTCGAGGCTACAAACTGACTCTACTACCAGTCAAATCATAGTTATCCTTGAGAGCCAGACCAAATATCTTTCTAGATCTTTCCTTCTGACTTTTATTAATATGTGTGGGATATCAAATGCCTACACATATTGCAGGTCTCAGGCAAACATTCTCCAGTGTTACTTTACACTGGTCTCACTCCGAAAAGATGGGGTGGTGGAAAGTGCAGGGTCACTGGAATCTGGTACAAAAACATTTTGGCTCCTCCTTTTTCAGGCTCATCATCTTACATTCCATCTGTATAAATTGTGAGTGAGGTGGAGAATTGCTTATTTTGGTTGTTAAATAAATAAAATATCATTGTTAAATATTCTTCACTTAACAACAGACCAGTATTTTCCCACCTATTTTTATTTCCTTGAATCTCTTAGCATTTTTAAAACTTAATTTATGGAAAAGATGGAAACCATCCATGAATTAATTTTTTTCCTTTTGCCTCAACTTCTGGCAGGTGAAAATTATATCCCTGTCCACTCACAGTGCTGCAAAAAAGTGTCTTGATTTAGCAGTTATTTAATACATGTTAGTCAGATGAATAAATATATTTCAGGCACTAAGAAGGCAAAAGAGGATTTTTTTGGGCTGAGATCATCTGGTGCACACACTGGGAAGCCCTGGGCAGAAGCCATGGCAACATGTAAATAACAACTTCCACCTGGAGCCAGACAGCCTTGAAAGGTAAGAGCTCTCAGCTCCAGTTTGTGGACTTACAGTGTCATCCATGCCCAGGAGGACCAGCAGCGGGATGGTGGTCATCCCTCCGTGGACCCATTCCTCCAGTGTCACGAAGCCATCGCGGTCATAGTCCATTCCTTGCAACATCTCCTTCAGTATCTGCAGGACCCAAAGTGCACCAATTGTGTACTTTCATTCTTGATTTCTCTGCCTCTCTCAACCCTCTGTCTTCTCCTCTGTTCTGCACTGTCTAGTTGTATTTTGCCTCCCCCTGCTCCCCATTCAGTGTGAGTAGAGCAGTGAGGAAGCCAGCGGAGACTGAAGCTTCAGGTCTGGCCCAACCTGACTGTGTGGCCTGGGGCCAGCCACTCTGGCTCTCTGCTTCTGCTTTGATCGTGCTGTGTTCACTGCACCATAGTGAGGATTAGCATTGTGTCCAAAATGTCTAAAGGAACAGCTGCTTCACAGGAGCCCTCAAAGGTAGTCATTAATACGACCTGATGTTTGACAACAACAACAAAAACCTTAAAAATATTTCTAGGCCTAAATTCTTTGATTTATGAACTCCTGTTACAAAAAATATAACTCTGATGGGAAGGTCAGGTGGACTTATTTGAATGTTGTCCACACTCTTCCCTACGGCCTATAATTTTTTTCTTTCAAAGAAGAAGAGTCTGGGAGAGTTTGCACTGTAAATATTTATATTCACACCCTGAGTGTGTCCCACTCTTATCTTGGAAGCTCCCTGGAGGTATCCCATGCTTCTGGAAACTCACAGGCCTTAGCTCCATGGGATCCCACTCCAGATACTGGGCAATGTGCAGCATTTGGTTGATAATACGATCCATGGCCTAGAAACATCAAGGGGAGAGACGTGTTTTCAGGCACAAGATTCAAAATCAATAGGGAGATGCACAGGGTAGAATGCGGAAGCAGTGAAAGCAATACACTGGCGTTTCAAGAGGGGCTCACCATTTGTTGCCGTTATTTCTGCCTGACCACATAGCTCAGTAGAGAGTTTGCTGACTCAGATGCTTACACAGCACAGACCTTGAAGAAGTCAGAGGCTTGCAGAAAGCACACTGATAATTAACCTCTTCCAGGACCTACCACCTTCCTCCCACTGTTCTGCGCTTTGGTACAGCGAGCAGAGACAGCACTCCTGTTTTCTCTTTTTCTGTTGGGAGCTTCCTCAAATACTTAAGACCCAGGTGGTTTTCTCTTCTCCCCTTTACCACTCCTCATTTCCACAGCTTTGACAACTTGTAGTTCCTCTGTATCCCTAGGGATCCATTTTGGTCGGATGTAGGGTCACTGTGTTGGTCCAGCATGCTGGACCAACACTGTGATTTAGACTCTCTCTGGCATCTCCTCTGTTTCATTTGTCCCATGTCCAGCTCTGAGCCCAGGACTCTGTGAACAGGAAATTAATGAGGGGTGCATTCCCCTTATGAGTGAGCCTTTTGTTTGGTAGCAAGGCCAGGCTCCATCTGAAACTTCACAGAGCTGTTAGATGCTAATGAGTCAGTGTACCGAGAGTCCCAATGAAACATGCTGGACCAGGAAGGCATTTGCACTTTTGAAGATGTCCAGAGTAAGTTTGACATGGGCAGACATTGATGAAGTGAAGCCAGATTCAAAAGTGTTACTTCTTTCAGCTAGAACACTGGGTCAAAACAAGCAAGCTAAAGCTCTACAGGGATCTAAAATTGCAGTTTATTTAAATTAAAAATTAATTCACTGCAAAATTTCAGAATGGACCTATATAGTTGGGGGTAAGGAAATAAGTGGAGTAGAGCAGACAGGACTTGGCAGAAATTCTAATGGGAAAGAGCCTGTGAATCAAGTTGTGTTGAAGATTCGGTGAAAAAAACAATATGACTCAGGAGCTGAGAATTAGGCTCAGTCCTGGGCTGTGTCAAAGGAAGTAGAGTAGGCAGATTTCAGAGTCTGCCAGATGTAGAGTCTGCCACAGAGGTGTGGTCAGGGTCTGACCACATGTCGGGGTGGGAGGGTAGATTCATTCTGTGCCGTATTTTCAGATGGCATTGACCAAACAGCTATGACAGATTTCCTCATGAAAAGCAGTATAGGAATTGGGAAATTTGATAGCATCTTTAAACACTGGGAAATCCATTGTATGGAGTCTATATTCTACTGACCAGTTGTCCTGGTTAACTAGAGACAGCAGAAGGGAGCCAAACCATGTAGGGAAGCCAGGAGTTAGTTGATGGTTGGCCCATTTTGACCTCACTGTTGGGTTCAGGGTTGGGTTTTGTGTTCCCTTGGCAGTGCAGTGGTGAATTCTGTGCAGAAAGGAAGTCCTTTCTGACAGTCTACCCCAAAGGTGCAGTGGCTATCTTAAGGAAAAGAGTAAACTCTCCACTACAGGGAGTGTTCACAGAGATCCTGGGAATCTACCTGCCAGGGATTCTAGATAGGAACTTGAATTTGATATCTCCTTTAAAACTACCTCTTACTTCATTCAGTGCACTGATGTTGCCTTCAAAATATATCTGGAAGTGAAGCACTTCCCTATCACCTGTAATGCTTCCCTACCACATGGTGCAGTCACCAGCATTTCTTGTCTTGCTGATTACAGCAGCCTCTTAACTGGTCTCCTTATTTGTATCCTTACAGTACAGTCTCAACGGAAGTGAGCCTGGTGCAAAGAGAAACCCTCTGAATTTCCTATTAGACTTGATAACATTTGCAATTTCCTTCCCCTTATTACTTCAGTGACCTTAGCTTTTATCACCCACTCTGATTTCATATGATTGTTCATTCTGCTCCAATCACTGGAGTCTCCTAGGGCTAACATGGGGCACTCCTCAGAACCTTTGTACAAGCTCTTTCCTCTTCCTGGAATGTTCTTCCTTTAGACATCCCTGTGATTCACTCCCTCATCTCCTTCAAGTCCCATCCAGATCTCCCATCCCCAGGGAGACTCAGTTCTACTGAGTTTCCCCTCTGTGGATTCAGGAAGGGTATTTGGGGTGAGAGCTTACCACTTGGTCCAGGAGGCCTTTATCATCCGAATCATAGAGATGAAATATAACTGTAAGAAACACAGAGGTGAGGGTTGAGATGTCCTCTGGGCACCAGGGATGGGTTGCCACTTCAATCTACCAGTTTGCAGATCAGTCCTGACCACCATTTAGGGCTTGCTTAAGAAGAACTCTGCAGCTGACGAGACCCAGATCTTATGTGTAAGTCTTTGTAGAGCATGCACATCACTCAGCATCACTGGAACCTTACTAAGGCCAATGCCCAACTGGTAGTGGGAGGATTTTGGGGAGTGCACAGGCACCAGAACTCTAGAGGGGCATTGTTATTAGTGGGCATAGAAAGATCATGGCATTCGTGGCTGCCAGTACTTCCCCCAATGTGCTTGAACTAAGGTATCAAACAAATCCCTCAATTTCTCTATCTATAAGACAGATTTTTTTTTTTTTGAGACTAGGTCTTGCTATTTTTGCCTGTGGAACAGCAGGCTCACATTGCCCGGGGTAGCACAGATGCAAGCAATCCCCAGCCTCAGCTTCCCAGGTAGCTGGGATTACAGGTGCATGCCACCATGCTCACCTATTTTTCTGGGGACTAGGTCTCGCTTTGTGCCCCTGGTGGAACTTGAACTGCAATCCCTGGACCCAGCTGTGGCTTCTTAGGCTGCTGCTTACAGGCATGCACCGCCATGCCCGACCTTATAAGACAGATTTTAATGTCTTTCTCCTAACTTTGTTAGATGAGGATAACTATGTAAATGAAAAGTCAAATCTGCAGTGCTTAGAAAGCAGAAAGCACTCAGCAGATGTTATTTTTATTTTCTTTTATCAAAAAACATTTCTATCTGGTATTTAATATGTATACTTTAGTCTAATTATTTATTTCTCACTTTAACATTACTTATTAAATCTTCATTAAGGCTATGGAAGTCATTACTATTCTAGTAGCTATTTTATTTCTTTATCTAAAATGTGGCTGTGGTATTCAGAAACAGCCTCGATGTTCTAGTTGCAGTGAAGTGAAGCAGGATATACCATATGTAGGAGAGAAACTTGAGTAAAGGACTAAAAGTACATTTATGGGTCCTGTAACTTTCATTAAACTCAAAGTAGAGATCTTATCAGCAGTCCTGGTAATAGACATGTGGGGAGCGAAGCTAAACATGCCTTTGTTTCCTTCGCTTCTAAAGTCCTCATCATGCCTGCTTCTCTGCAAGTTTCTCTCCTCATGCAATCACTTTAGGTCTCAGCACATAGACTGCTAAGTTGGCCTGGCATTATCACTTCTTTCCAGAAATTCCACACTTCTTCCTCTTGTGTTTGTTCAGTGGTGCATTCCTGAATAAAATAGGGCTAAGAGCTTGAGATTCTTGGTAACTCAGCATGTTCTGGTGTGAATATGAGGCTGACTTGCTATTCAGATGACTGGATGATGTAAAGAAGGGCAGACCTTCCAACAAGTGCTGCCCCAGGACCCTGGCCTGGGCAGCTCTCATGTGGAACATTCTGTGGTCCTGCTGTGTGTGAAGAGAAGAACTAGAAAGTATGATTAAGTGTCCTATTTTTGAAAATTGTGGTTTTGGACAAGTTATTTAATCTTTCTGCTCTTTTTTAGGTATAAACAAGAACAAGCATATAATGCTTCTAAGATTATTGTGTAGACAAAATGAGAAATGCATTTAAAGTGTTTAGCAAGAATACAAGGTGTTCAATTTTGGGCATTAATGTTATTATTGCATTGGTGATAAGTAACATGGCTATTATTTCCCAAAGATTCTATTCCCAAGATACTATTATTTTCCAAAAGATTCATGTTTAGTTGTCAAAAAGAAAAACTTAACTGTACTTAATCACTGAAATCAAAAAGAAAAACTTAACTGTACTTAATCACTGAAATCAGAGGAAGATTTGAATTTACTTGATTTAATTTAAAAAAGAAAAAAAGATAAAAACTCAATGGGAAAATGACCAAGTTTCTGCAACAAAAATTGCAAGAAAAAACATGAAGCGAGAACCAAAAGATTAAAAGAGACTGGAGACATAATAATCAATGGTAATATAAGGGCATACCAACAAATTATGTAAAATTACCTTACATTAAAATAAGTAAGAAAACTGGGAAAACATGAATACTGACTGAATTCTTAATAGTAGTAAGAAATCATCTTTAAAAGTAATAATCATGTTGTGATTATATCTAAGAAAGAATCCGTAGTGTAATGGTAACCAGAAATAAAATAACATTAACCACTAGCTGGTAATTACTGAAGCTGGGAAGTTCATGATACTCTTCACTTTGATCTATGTTTGCAATTTTCTATAATAAAAATTTTCTATAATGCAGTTCAATTTTACTGCCATTAAAAGAACCAGTTTGATAGCCACTGATAGTAAGAAATGGCCATAAATCATAACTAGTTCTGAACAAATAAAAACGACTCAAAATCTAGCTAAAAGTTGGAAACAATGTGATATTTTTATTTTTGAACTACGCTTTAATTTGATATTTGACTTTTAACATTAGCCAGAAGAAACAGAAATCTGTTATATTCACTTTCAATTTAGCACTTATGACTTGCAGTTGTTAACACCTCAAATGTATGAGGGAGATTGTAAACTTAGTTAATAGCAAACTGTCTCATTTTGTTTTTGGCAAGGGTTAACCTTTGACAAGTTTTTCCTTCCTAAGGCTTAAGTCATGTTGAATAGTCTTAATATGAACTGGAATTTTGATTTTTGCTATATTTTTTGCATTTTTCCTTGACATCTACTAAGGCCCCAAGAGAAGTCAAACAATACATCCCCTCCACCCCCACTAAGTCTGTCATCTTCTCTTTTAGAAGGTTTTCCCATAGACTCACGGAGACCAGGAGATTATGGAGTGAGTTGTCCACATACCACTGGTTGTGTCAGTCCTGTGGCCTTTCCCTTCTGCCACCACCTAAACCCTCCTGAAGAAGCATTTTAAAAACTGGCTTTAGTGGGATCCAGTTTGTCTCCCTCCAATGACTAGCCCTCTTTCTATAGGGACTCAAAAACTTGGGGTGGGGAAATGGACAGAAATAGAAATAAGATGGAGGTTAATTCAGTCTTAAGAAAAAAGAATGCCTCAGCATTAAAAAGTTGTTTGAGCATAAACTCAGAGAAGGGTGTTAGGAACTGAATAGCTTCCCTCAAAAAATTGAATCGGAGATAGTTTTCTGACCGGAGGCTTTCAGAAGGTCCTGCTGACAAAGGAAAGATATCCTCACCCCATGCAGAAACCCTTTTCCTTTCCAGTCCTGGCCCTTAATACCAAGGTCTCAGATTTATTTTCCAGGGTAGAGTCTAGAAAATGTTCATATCACTCTTAGTGGTGTGAGAGAAAAACTCTGCCAAGGAAATAGGGCCTGTACCCCTGACTTGACACCAAACTCCAGCCTTTTCACAGTGATGCCCAGGGCACTAGGTCTTCCTCTAGAGAAAAGCTAAGGCCCACTAGACAGGGTGAATACTTACATTCTAGCTTGTCCTGAGGTCTCCCTGTCTCCAACAGGGACAGGTAACATACAACATCCTTCAGGTACACTTTGGGGGGCTCGGAGCCCGAAGACTGAGTGGAAGGGTTTCCCAAGGAGTTTGCAGCCACTTGATCTTTAGCTGGTATTTGCTTCTCAGTGATCTTTGATTCTGTGATGATAACAAGAAAGTTTTCAAGGGCACTTAATATTTAGGAAGTATTAAACATCTTTTGGTATCCTATATTTTCATGGTGAAGATAAGAATGCTACGTGTTTTTAAAAACTTTGGTTACATTGATATGATCAAATCAGTGGCCCTAGAAATTCAACTTGTGTTCATATTCTGAACAGACACCTTTCTGACCATTTAAAGAGTTTATTTCTTATAGTATATTAACATATACTCTGAATTTTCAGAAAAGACGATAGTGAGTTTTAGTAATATCAATTCAACAGGCAAATGTCATTCAGCCTAACTTTTTGGGAATGCATGTAATTCGTAGAGGTAATTTTGACTGGAATTCCAAAATTGAGACTATTGGTTATTTGCCAAAATATCTTCCACAATTTTTTTGAATTTTTGAAACACACTTAAGATAAATAAAAAGATGAATATTCAAAAGAGAAAATGAACTGACAATCAACTAATTTACATAACTAGAAAGAAGTTTATCTAGCTCTAAAAGGTTAGATTAGGAAAATTCAAAGTAGCTTATCATACCATAGGAATAGAATAAGATTTCCCTCTGAAAATTTCCTTCCTACAGGAAGAAAAACTGTCCCTTCCATGTGCTAGTTCAGAAATAGAAGAATATTACTAGCCAGAAAACCAGACACTGATACTCTACTGTGTGGATTATGCTTCAAAGTATTTTGAGCTGAATATCTTTTCCCTCAGCTCTTGGTATCTGTGTCCAACAGAAATAATTTCTAACATCCAGTAAGATGATGCAAGTCACACACTCATGAAATCACAGAAAAAGTAAAAGGAAGACTCTCAGTAGAAAATCCAACTTAGGTATATAAAACTACCTAAAACTACAAGTAAAAGAGTGCTGAAGACCCCAGCAGAGGACAGGCAGTCTAGTCAGTGATGCTTGCAGAGGATGACAGTGCTGCTGTATGCTCTCTTTGGAGAACCAAAGCCCCAACGAAGGAAGCAAATGCTCCATCCCAGACTAGCTGTGCTAGATGAAGGTTGTATAGGTCTGGGGGTTAGGTTGTGGCTGAGAAGGGTAAGGTTAGCTGTTTTCCATATAGACAAGGTGAGAGTCAAGCGATTACTGCCATGTTCTGTGTGTTTCTCCATATGGAGTGATTAAGATGAAATCAATGGAACAGAGTTGCAAACAAGCTTCATTCTGAAGTTTTAGAGGACCTGATTTTAAAAATAATTTCTTACTGGATAAAACCCTCAGTGAGTTGCAAGAAGATCTAATATCTAGTCTGCTCACCCACAGCAGAGAGACCCCTCAATTATTTTGTGATCCGCTGAGTGACACACACAGGGATCTGAGTACCTGAGACTGGAGGAAGAATCATGACTAGAACACACAGAGAACCAGGGGCAGAGGCTGTTCACACCAACTGGAGCAGAGAACACTTATAACTCATGAATTGTGCTAACATGCTAAGAAGGGTTTTGCCTTGATAGTTGCACAAAATTACCCCAAGACTCAATTCTCTGGTCCTGCCTAACAAGGTTGAAAAATTAACCCTTTTTACCTAAATCATTTAACTCATTTACATAATGTTGTTTGTATGATTTCCTATTAACCTTTCAATATCTGTTCAATCTGTTGTATTGAACTGTTCAATCTGTTCAATCTTTTTCATTCCTGGTGTTGGTATTTGTATTTTTTCTTGTGTTTCCCCTGATTGATCTGCTTAAAGGTTTATCAGTTTCACTGATCTTCTCAAAGAATGAGTTTTGTTTTTATTGTTATCTTCACTGTTTTTCTGTTTTCTATTCTACTTATTTCTCTCTGATTCTTACCACCCTTTATATTATACTGACTTAATTTGTTGCTTTTTGTTTCTTAAGATGGAGATTAAGATCATTGATTCCAGCATTTAAAATTTCTAATATAGGTGATTAGTTCTAAATTTGGTATGTTGTTTTCATTTTCTGTTATTTCAAAACAACTTACACAATACCCTTTGACCCATGCATTATTTAGAGGTATGTTACTTAGTTTTAAAAAGTTTGAGGATTTTCCATTTTATTGGCTTCTAATAATCCCATTACAGAACATAATTTGCCTGACTTGATTTTTTTTAACTTACTGAGACTTATTTTATGACCCAGCACATCCTCTACCTTAGTAAACATCTCATCACTACTTGAAGAGGCTATTTACTCTGCTGTTGTTGTATGAACTGTCTCATAAAGGTCAATTGAATAAAGATGATTGATAGTGGTATTCAAGTCTTGTATATCATTATAGATTTTCTGTCAACTCATTCTATTAGTTATTGAGAAAAAGCTCTCAAAATCTCCAATTAAAGTTGCAGCTCTGTCAGTTTATTCTTGCATTCTCAGTTTTTGCTTTATGCAATTTGAAACTCTATGAGAAAATACATAAATGTTTAGGATTATTATAGTCTCTTAATGAATCAAACTCTTATGAGGAAATTACTTTTTCATATTTGATAATATTTGAAATTTACTTCATTATGATATTAATAATCAATACAGCAACTCTAGTTGACTAGCATTATTGAGGTATCTCTCTTACTTTTCAAATATATATATTCAAATATATTATAATATATAGTAAATTATATGCATTTAAATTAACTTTCTTAAAAGAAGCATATCATTGGGTTCTGTTATTTTTTAAATTCAATTGGACAATCTCTATATTTCAGTTTTAGAATAATTATGCCTACTCTGATAACTGACATGTTTAGATTTTAAGCTGCCATCTTTGTATTTTCTATTTATCCCATTTGGTTTTCTTTTCCATTCCTCTTTTTTCTGCCTCCTGTTAAGTTAATTTATTATATTTATATTGTTTTACTTTATCTCCCTTATTAGCCAAAATGTTGTACTTAGTTGCTACGGACTGGCCGTGCAAGAAAGACCGCTAAGTGTAGGCTTTAGGTAGACAGGAAAAACTTAGGCAGGCGAATGATGATCACAGACACGAATTTAGTGAGCAATGAAATTTGCTTGTTTATTTTAGATTTTTAGGCTGCTTTTATCTTGTTTAAACGAGTTACTTTAACATTTTATGAGGAGGGGTTTTGCATGAGTAGTGAGTGCATTATCTCAGTGAGGGACAGGAATGAGCGCATGAGGGCAATTATTATTGAGCACGTGAGGGCAATATTATTGAGCGCGTGAGGGCGATATCATGAAAGACAGAAATCAATATCTTAACAGAAAATAGATTATCATTAGATACTGCTAAACATTTTTAAGCAATCATTTTTAGGGAATTAGGATAACTAAGTTGGTTACAAGTTACCCAAGGTTATTTCTTGGCTGTAAAGCTTATTTAGTTTATTAAGTTTTTTTTGCCTTGAGCTTTTTTAGCATTTTAATGACTTTTTACAGAGAATTTAATTAAAGTAAAGAATCTGACGACTGGGCTCCTATATTTTCCTTAATAATGATGCAGTTCATGACTTCAGCACTCTTACACCTGGGGTCTGGGGAGCTCCGCCCCTAGGGTCCCCTGATTTCTCAGGTCAGCTCCCAGTTTTTCCTCCTGCGGGGGGCAAAGAGCTTAACTTGTAAAAGGGTTTAGATTACAAGTTTCTCATCTCTGAGATGGGCTCCCATACTTAGTGGTTAATTTAACATATCATAGACTAATTTTAAGAAATATTATTCCACTTTGGAAATACTGTACAAAATTTATAATAAGCCTCTGTATTCCATCCAGATCTTTGTGTTGTTGTTGTCATACATTGCTTCTACATGTTGCCTTATAAACTGTACCATACAATGCCATTATCATTTTTGCCTCAGTAGCTAATTATCTTTTCGAGAATATTTAACTAAAAAAATTCTTTATATTTACCCATGTGATTCTCACTATTAATATTCTATATTTTTGAATGCAAATGCAGGTTTTTATGTGGCATAACTCTATTAAGAGAATTTTTTTACAGTTTATTGTAGTATACCTCTATAAGACTTTGTAATTTGAAATTTTTTTTCTTTGCTCTTTGTTGAATGATATCTCACTAAGTAAAGAATTCTAAGTTGGCAGTTTTTGTGTTCTTTTAGCACTTTAAAGATGTTTACTGGTGTTCAGCCTACTGTGTCTGCAATGGGAACACTGTAATCATTCTGACCTTTGTTCCTCTGTACAGCAACTATCTTTTTCTCTCTAGCTACTTTCATGATTTTCTGTTTATCACAGATTTTAGTCAATTTGATTATTATGGCCTTTGGTGTAGCCTTATTTGTGTTTCACATATTCTGAGTTCATTGAGCATTTTGGATCTGAAGTTTTATAATTTTTAGCAAACCAACAATATTGAGAAAATTTCAGCCATTGCTTCTTCAATTTTTCTCATTACTTGCTCTCTTTTTCTCTTGGTACCCTAATTACTTGTTTATTTGACTTGAAGTTGTCCCACAGTTTACTGAGATGATGCACTCTTTTCTCTTGGTCTTTTTTCCTCTATGTATGTCATCTGGGATAGTTTCAAGTTCACATATCTTTTCTTTTGTAATGTCTGATATATCAGTCCCAGTCAGTATATATTTTCATGCCACACATCATCTTTTGACACTTGATGTGATATTTTTTATGTTTATTCACATTTAACATGTTCAGTCTCTCTTCAACCTTCTTAATCATATGGAGACAATGCTGTCGGTTAGATTTTCCCACTCTTTCCAAAACATGAAGCATTCACCACTCCTTCCCCAAATCTTATATTCCAAAGACTTACCTGTATCAGGGGCACAGGCCTCATCTGCTTTGGCAGCATTATCCACATTCTGTAAGTTGGAATCTGGGGAAAAAAGAGAAGAAAGATGTAAAGTTCAGCATCTTAGAGAGGCAGGTAGGGGACCTTCCCCCCCAGGTGTGTCTGGGTTACTGTCAGTTGGGTTCATGCTCATTTATCAGAGTTGGCTGTGTCTCCCCATTATAGCTCATGCTTCAGAAAGGTAGAGACCATACTTCACCCTTCCTTTACATTCCCAGGTTAGTCCCATGAGGATACACAACCTGAGTATGTTTCATCCACAGACTGGCAGCCTTTGTGAAGGCTCTCCTCCCCTGTCATGGATTAGCCTCCTCTTTCCATTCTGCTTCCCTGATTGTGTCAGGAAATATGTCTCTCTTATTCCTCTCCCATCAGACCTCCAGTGAGGTCCCATGAGAAGCAGAATCATGTTCCCCTGGTCAACATTCCCTCCCCCCGCCCCCCACAAGAAAGTTACTCTGCTAAGGGGAACCTCTGTATGCAGTCTGGGTGGCAAGTAGGTGAGAGTTTCAAATTTCCCTTTCATCTTGGAGAATATTGGTCTATATACCTGGGCTACTGGTCTCACTGCTACTGGTCCCCTCCTTTGGAAGGTCAGTGGTCTCCCATCGGGGAGTCTGACTGAAGGCCAGGAAGAGGTGTGTGCTCAGTGGCTGAGGAAGGTCCACCTCCAGGTATGATCTCATGAACAGCTTGAAGATATCGTAGCTAATTGGCTGAAAAGGAACCAAAAGGAAAAGTTAATGGAGAGATGTCGAAAGACAAAGCAAGGGAAAGATGGAAATGGAATTGGTAAACTGGCAGAAGAGAAATATAAAGTTAGGCTGAAGGTCATGGAGTGATCACTGGAGTGAAAAAGGAAAAGGACAGTTTAGTGAAAGAAATAGACAGGCACAGGGAGTGGGGTGGGGGAGATCTAAGAAAGAAATGCTGGTGGTCGCATGTTTGGTTTGGTATCTGAGTTTAATCCATGGAATGGGAGAGAGTAAAACACTGTGGGTGTAAGGTATGGGGGAGGGCTCTGCTTGAGCCAATACCAGTGTGAGAGACTTGCCTCTAGTGGGCAAGGTAAGGCCAGTACCCTAGAGTCCAGTGAAGATGAATAAGGATGTAGTTGAAAACGTGAAGGAAAGAAATGACTGGTGTGGGATTTCAGTGTTTTGCTTGTGTCACAAGGAATGCAAATTCCTGAGTATTTAGGGCTTAAAAAAGTTCTGGAATCAAAAAAGATAGGCTTCATCCTTGATGTCCTTCATAATCGACCTTCCCTGGACAAACCTCAAGACCAAGGTGTGTGTGTGTGTGTGTGTGTGTGTGCGTGCACACGCGCGCGCCTCAGCTGCTCTCAGAAACATGTCCTTGTGAAGATTTTAGGAAACAGGAGAAGAGCAGGAAGCCAAGGACAGAAGGTAGAGCTAGAAAATATGCTACAAACCAGAACCTCTTGCTTCTCTCTCCAAGTCCTGCCTGGCTTCTAGTCCCAGCCTGGTAGCAGCCATGCCAATAAGAGCTGCTGCACTCAGCAAACACTCAACAACAACAACATTTTGGAGTGAGTCATCACTGGCTTGTGTTTTGATGGAATCAGATTCATCAAATCAGCAGATGCTCCTGGAAATCACTTGAGGAAGCACTACAAGATCTGCTGTGCAGGCTTTTGTGAATAATAACAGCCATGAGAATAAAAGCCCATTTCTGTGAGACTCTTTGGTTCTCCCTCCAGAAATATTGGGAACATTTAATCCTCTGTTTCTTCTGAAGATTGGGGAGGCTTCCAAGTACCAGTTGCTGGATCAACGGTGTCCAACCAGGTTTGGGATATAAAAGAGATACTTTCTGAACTCAGCTGGTAGCTCAGAAGATAGGATCTGTTTAGTCCCAGGCTGGGCTGTTCTATCTGTCTCCTTTGCAGAGCGGAGGAAGTCTGGCTCAGTCAGGAAGAGGATATTTGTACCAGATGAAGGGATCTTGAAGCAAGGTGGACGCACATCTCCGTGACAGCAACCGTTCTGTTTTTCTATCCCTTTTGTGTCCCTGAGTCTCTGTGTCTATTTTATACTCTTTCTGTCCCTCTGTATCTCTCCAGCCTTATACTCAATGTTTCTTCTTCATCCTCTCCTTTACCCAGTAAACAAGAACAAAATCTCTCCTCTTGTTTTCCAAATGGAATTTACCCACTATGACCTTTGATTCCACCCTCCCTGTTTCTCATGATGTCTTCCAGCATCTACTTCTCTATCTGCATGTAAGTTCAAGGTTATTGTTCCTAGGAAATGCTGGCTGCTTAAGCTTCTAGCTTGTCCTTCATCCCTTCCCTTGAGATATATCAAAATAAGCCATGAGTCTCTTGGCTTCCCTACTTGCATTTGCTTTGCATTCTCCCTCACTGCTTCTAACCCTGCTCTCGTGACGTGACAATTCTGATCATCTCCTTTAGACCTTCTCATGTCTGGCTTCTCTGCACCATTCCATCTGCAATTCTTGAAGCTGTCTTTTCTATGGTGTACTGTTTTGATTCTCTCCATTCTCTATCCTGATTTTACTACTTGCTGATAACATGATAACGAATGCATTCTAAAAGGCTCTTCTATAATTTTTCCTTTGCACAATTTTAATTGACAAGTACTGTTTGATAATGTAGTTTTAAGTTCCAAAATACTTTATTATTATTATTTTGACTAGCAGGAAATTGAAAAAAATGTCAACATAAAATATTTCTGGAAAACAGATTATACTAAATGATTTCACACAAAGAAAATTCAGTTAAGCAATGTTTCTCATGATGAGCCATAAAACCAAAGTTGAAAAATCATCAAGCAAGACAATAGGATACTCAGGAAACTTTATGACTGGTCTCAGTTCTGTCATAGTTCCCTTCTTTCTTGAACTGCAGTTTCTTCTTAAGTAAATTGTGAGTCCTGGAATAGAAAACTTCAACTTCTAAACTTCTATTTGTTTCCTCCTAAGGCACCTCCTCCTGAGTGGCTTCTGTTAATGTCAATGGCATTGTTATTCTCCTGATATTTCAGGCTTGTATTAAATTTTCAGTCATCTGAGATGACTTGTCCCTTCCTTCTGTCAACTATTCTTCTGTGGTGTCTATAACAGCTAGATTGTGTGTGTGTGTGTGTGTGTGTGTGTGTGTACACATTGCCCATGTGCCACCACCTTGACAAAGGTGATATTAAAGAATCAGGAACAGCTCTTAGTTTTAGACTTCTGAGCCATGCTCCTCACCCAAACTACAGCAATGCCTCTCAGAGCATCCCTCTCCTGTTTCCAAAGGAAGTCCTCCCAGTTATCTTATTATCTATGCCAGGTTGTATTCCCAAAGCACAATTCTGTTCAGATTGCTTTTCTACTTAAAAGCTATCCATGGTTTCCCATGGGAGATTCCCCATGGGCAATTTGAGATCAGCTGTCTCCAAATTTTCAAAATTTTGTGTCCCTCAACATTTTTGAACATGTATCCCCATATTTATAAATGTGTCAGGCACTACTGAGCTTTTATAGTATGCATTATAAAGTTTACAGACACACAGAAGAAAATCTGAATGTAGATAAGCTAAAAATCAATATATATAGAAGGTTTAATTAAAAGGTGCCCCCACAGAGCAATGGACCAACCTGGATCCTCCCTGAATCCTTTGAGATTCACAGCTTTCTCTTAACCCTATTTCAATATAGAATTACAGCTCCCCCAAGTTCTTAGATCATCCTGGTCTTCATCCTTATTATCCTCCATGTGTCTGTGCTCACTCTTTCCATGCTGGTGCCTGTGTTCCTTCCTGGCTATACCCTCATGCACTTTGTGGTGATATGCTTTCTTTTCTACCTGTTAAAATTCTAGCCACCCTTTAGTGTCCAAATCCACCTTCTCCAGGAAGCCTGGTATGACCTCCTGTACCCAAATTACTATACTTCTCCAACATGGTTCCTGTCTCATAACACTTGTATCTGTCTATTAATACCTAACTATTAATGGCAGACCCTAGCACCTCAACTAAATCTAAAGTCCCTGTAATATAGTGAAATGTCTTATTTTATCTTGTATCCTCCATATCACCTTCCACACTATTTCCTGATAAGTATTTTAAAGAATGATGTGTTCCTTATTGGGGTGCTTAGCTGTTATCCACTATTATGATTGCTCAATCAATAATAGAAGCCCCCTGTGTGTAAAACACAGCACTGGGCACTAAGCTAGTGAATTGTACATGGGTCCATACCTATGGGAGACTCAGAACATGTGTTGAAATGAGATTTCAAGGTCAGTGGTGGGTTCCATAGGAAAAGAACTGACAAACTGTAATGAGAACTTAGAAAAAATGATAATTGAACACATGCTCATTTATGTCCTTATCATGAGGAACAGAATGGCATAGAATATACCCAGAAACACAGAGCACTCACACTATAAGCGTTTCAAAGCTGACTTGGTCTTCTCTTGTCACCAAGGCTTTGTGAAGTTCAGTGATTGCCCTAGTCACCTAGTGGCAAAGTAAAACTAGAACACAGATTTTCTGACTCTTTATCCAGTGCTCCTGCTCTGCTATCTGTCATAATTCCAGTGCTGAAAAAATGCTCTTGAGCCATTCCCTCCAATTACCCCAGGTTTAGTAGGCAAGGGAATGTGACTGTGTGCCACTCTTGAGTGCTATCTGAGAGTGCATCTTTTATGAGCATGGATCAGGCTCAGAGTAGCTCTTAGTAAATGTGTGCTGGGTAGGGAGGGTCTGGGTACTATGCTATGCCCAAACCAGATAATTGACCACGAGGAACTGCTTGTTGGCAATTCTCAGAGCCCTGGAGCCTTAGGCATTGTCATTGTTCAGCCTTGTTTGTTCCCAGAAACCACAGCTTTTGTACAGAAGCTAGTTGGGTAATTGCCATTGCTAAAACCTGTTAAAAGATAGTGTCCCCACTTATCTAGGCTGAGAGAGAGAGAAAGAGAGAGAGAAATTTGAGAGTACAAAGTACATTGGGCACTTTCCCATTAAATGATGATCTCACTTAAGTTCCATACAATAGTGTGAGGTATACTGTTGCCATCCTGTCCATGAGAAAGTTTCTAGAACATGAATAATTGCCTCAAAGTCATAAAACAAATGGCGGATCTGGGATTTGTGCTCAGATGTGTCTGAGCATAAGCTCACTGAGTCACCCTTCCCTGTATGCTCTGCTGTGTTTTTGTCTGCTTTCTGGCTGTCTCCAGCTACTACTCTCTGATCTCCAGGTGATCACTTGGTGCTTTTACTCTAAGGACATGATTTCTTTGATGAGATACAACCTAATCACTCTGCAAACTTTCATTCCCAGTCTTGCTTTCATAGCAACTGGCCCCTTCCCACAGCTAACTCATTTTTTTGGGAGACATTTTAGCAGCAGCAAGTCATCAAACTCAAAAGAAATTAAGCCCTTGTTTTCCTTACCCCATGCTGGGACATTACACCTACTAAAAACCAGCCATACTGTGAGAGAGAATGAAATCAGAATGACAGCACTCTCCTGGGACACAGTAGTGCCAGGCTTACAAAGAGCAGGGGGCCAGCCTGATGGAGGCGGGGGTTGTTGTGAGTTAAAACAGCCAAGCTGCTCCCGATTTCTGAAAGCTCCTGTGGCCTCCACACTCTTAGAGGTCCTCACCAAATTGTTCCCTCCCACTTGTCAGCCTGAGGCTGACAGGCTTATTAGCAACCCCCGACCAGGCTCTGTTCTGCTGTTTTGGAGCTGGGTCCGGGAGTGTACAGGGAGGGGGCAGTCAGTTCTTTGTCCGATTTGCCATCTTCTCTGCATGATTTCTCCTCAGTAATATTCTTTGAAATGGTGCATTCTTAATTTCACTGCTATCCTGTCAACCTTCCCCCTGTTTCACTTCCTGGTGATTGGTGTATTTTATCCAAATGTACCAGGTGTACCTCTGCCTTGAGGGTTGTGCTCTGTTGATTCATTCTGAGTACCCAGCAGAAGGTGACTCAAAGCTTGCTGAAATGGTGACTATGTGAATAAATAAAATGGTCAGTTTTCTCCCAAGTTTACCCTGCCTCTCAGTTACTTTTCTGAAATTAAAGGTGACCTCATAAAAGGTAGAGAAAAGAGAGTTGAGTTTAAAATATTTGGGAAGGGATAGAAATGAAGATGAGAGACCACAAAGGAATACTACTGGATACCATTTAGTAAATGTCATGTAAAGTGTCAGGCATTTTGCAAAAATTTTCTTATTTAACGTACCCATCTACAAACTACAAAATCTTTTTATTGTTGTTACTTCAGTTGACAGATAAGGAAACACACCCAGAGAGCTGAAATAGTATCCAAACTCATACTGCTGATTGGCAGTAAGGTAAGGCTAGACCATGTGACTCCAAGGTCTGACTCTTAAATGACCCTTCCAGTAGGAAACACATTCTAGAGGGCAAGCAATGAGCTTCCTCATCTTTGTATCTTCTACAGTTACCAGTACAAAGGCTAGATATTCAAGAAACTTCAGATAACTTGAAAGTAAAGATGCTCTTGCATTCATTTATCCATTCAACAAACTTTTGTCAAAGGTCAGTTATGAGTCAGATACTCTTCTAGGTACTAGAGATGTAGCAGTGAACAAAAATAATCTAGTGGGAGTGATAGACAATTGAACAAATAAGTTATTTAGAGTGACAGATGGTGAGGATCCCTGAGGAGGAAAATAAGGCAGAGAAAGGGGAAAGGAAATATTAAGAAAGAGGGTTTAAAATCTTAGTTAGAGAAGGTGATATTTACTGAGCAGGTGATGTAAACAAGCATTTAATGGAGGTGAGGGATTGGCCAAAATGAATATTTATGGAAGGGACATTCCAAGAAAAGGCAAAAGTACGAGCAGAGATGCTGAGGTTACAGTAGCCTTGATTCCTTGATTGCATGTAGGAGAGTTATCTGTCTAGAAAAGAATGAGAAAGGAACTAGCAAGAGAGGAGGTCAGAGAGAAGGGGGAGGTATAGACAGTAGTGACCTTGATTTTTACTCTAAGTAGGAGGTGGAGTAGCGACATGATTTAACTTTAGTTTTAACAGATTTCTCAGGAAATGTGTGAAGATTAGACTTGAAAGGTCAACAGCAGAAACAGGGGGTCCCGTTATGAGACTATTACTATAATCTGGGTAAAAGTGGTGGTGCTTTTGGTTAGGGTTTGTTAGCAATGTACATGATAGGCTATGGCTAGATTTTGGATCTATATTTCAACGGTAGAAGTGATAGTTTTGACTGATGAATTGAATGTGAAATGTAAGAGAAAAGAGAAGTCAAAGATGATTTTGTAGCTTTAAGCTGAATAACTTGAAGAATGAACTTGTTATTTAATAATATGGGAAAGATTACCATAAAAACAGGTTCAGAGCAGATCAAGGAACTCAGTTTAGTATACAAGATTTTTTTATTTTTAAGCAAAAATGTCAAGCAGAGGTATTTCTGAGTGTTTGTATGCTGAAAACCAAGTGAAGAAAATGGAAGAGGACTTGGTCAGACTTGTCCAGTGCTTTTGAATAAAATGGTTGTTCAATGTAACCACATGAAGGTCTTCACTTTCTTGACTAAATGTTTGATTAAAAGAATAAGAGCTGATTACAAAAAGAGAAATTTGAGACAATGAATATAGGCAAATCTTTTACAGTTTTATTATAAAAGACAGGAGAGGAATGGGTAGCTAGTGGGAGAAGTGGAATCAGGAAAATATTTTTTACATAGGAGAAATAAGAGTATGTTTATATGTTGTTAAGAAAAATCTAATATGTAGGGGAAAACTGGAGCAAAGCGGATAGAGCTAGATAGATGATAACTAAATAAGACAGTCAGCTAGATAGTAATAGAAATATATTGCTGACGTAATACCTGCCAATAGTAAATGGACATGGGAAACATAATTCCAGGTAGCACCGATAGCTCCTTTGAGAGAAAAGCAAATCTTTTTTCAAGGTGATCTAAACTTCAAAGAGGGAAATTGGATATGGAAAGATTGACACATGGGTTTTTCAGAAGGCATGAAATAAAAATGTTCTTACCTCTTGTAGATCATATTGTTTGGGGCTTCTACCCTTTTTAAATTCAGCAAAGACATCCTTTATCTTCTTGGAAGAATCTGGAGAGAAATAAGTCATCTGTGAAACATTGATAAACAGCTATTGGGAGGTGGGCCATATAAATCCTCTTTATCTTATGTTGGTGATAATGGAACAGTGCCTCATTCCTACATGAAGAAAAGCCATTTTTGTTTACCCTTGAGTCCTCTCATTTTTCCCAGTATATCCTCTCTTTTATTGACTGAACTACTTTTAGAAAGCATAAATCTTATCAGATCATACCTCTACTCAAAATCCTTCAATGATTCTTAATTTTCCAGAATAAAGTCTAACCCCTTTAGCTCTGTATACAAATACCTGGTGATCTAATTTAGCTCATTCCTTAACTTTTACCTTAATCTTCTATGCTTTCCATTTTTCAGTCACATGCAACCACATTTTCAGAAATTTCTGAATGCTCAGTGTACTCTTTCATGGAGTTTCTTCACTATATTGCTTACTTCACATGAGTCTTAGTTCAAACATCAACTCCTTCATGAAGCCCCCCTTTACCATTTGGAATTAGCCACATCTTCCTTGGGACACCACATGACTTTTACATAATTCTGTAAAAACACTTGTCCCATAATGTTATAATTATTTTTCATCTTGACTATCTTGCTCATCTCCTGCCTCAGTTCTGCCTTGAGAGTTGTGATTGGCTAATGAGCTTTTGCATAGCATACTAAAGTCTGACTCACAAGAGGTATCTAGAAAAGTAATATATTAGGTGACTGAATAATATCTGAGGAGAAATTTTAAGACATTTTACTAAATTAAATAGAATGGGCAAACATTAAACGCCATAGGGTCCTGTCCTTGGTGCTGAAACAGACCCAGAGGAGTCATGGAAGACTGGTCATTGAGAAAATTCTGCTTCCCACAGGAATAATTCAGGAGTGAGTGGAGAAATGATGATTTCTATTTTTATTGAGTTTTATAAGAGGGTTGGGAGTCGAGAACTGAGTCAATAATTCTCATAAGAAACACAACCTGAGTATCCAAGAAAGTCATTAGCACTCTAAACATCAATGAAAACCAGGGTTTATGTACCTGTCTTGCAATATTGTGGATAATTAAGAGTTCATAAGATCCATTATTGCCACTATTTAAGCATATGAGCAAAGGGTGATGCCATTAAAATCTGACACACTGGTCCTTGGTGTTCAGGCTCTTTATAGAGAGTGCTGTGCTCTCGTAGACTTTTGTAAAATAGACATGCTGATCAGTAAGATTGTTCTCCATGAATTTTGTGAGTTGGATTCAGTCAAGTACAAGTTATACTAATTTTGATATTTGGACATATTGAAATGTCACCAGAAAATACTGTTGTTGTCTTAAAATGTACATTTATTTTTGAAGTTTAAAACAAATATTGAAAATCAATATTCAATCAATATTCAATATTCAATTCAAGTGAGACTCAGGCAGTAGTTATCATCAATTTGGGTTGCTTTCTCTCAGAAACACTATAGAGGATAAGAATGCTGCACAGTAATGTTGACGAACTGGTTTGGAAGGTAATCTGAATAATTTTGGTGAAACAGCTACCTCTTCTTGGGGACATTATTGGATATTTGCACATATGCTCCCCTATCAACCCATGTAAATTTGGTTAATATTTTCTTTAGCTTAAAGATAAAAAAAAGCTTATATTCAGAAAAATTAAGAGTTTTGCCCAAAAGTTGGGTTTTTAACTGAGGTCTGGCTTAAAAGTTGATATTAATTTTCTTTAAACACCAGTTACTACTTCTTCCCAAATATTTACTAACACAAGAAAAAGTCCAATTGATGTCGCATCAACTATGTGAAGTTCTATGAACCACAGATTGAGGAAGAAGTAAAATTACAAGGAGATTTGGATCAGCTAAGGCAATTTGACTTGGGTTGTAAAAAATGTGTAAGGTGTTGAAAGGCAGACATGAAATGAAAATTACCAGAAGTGTTAAGATGATGGCACCACTGGACCTTAGGCAAAACTAGAATCTGAATGCAGTCAGGCTAGATCTGTGGGAGTCTTGAACCCCAAGTTAAAGACACTGATTTGAACTAGTTAAAGATTTCTTGACTAGTGGGGCAACAGAACCAGGTCTTTGTTTTCTAAAAGTCATGAGTTAGGCTAGAGTTCAGTATAGAAAAATAGAAATAAAAGAACTCAAGAGATTACGGGTTCCTTGGTTTCCCTGAATTGTAACCCTCACCACATATTTATTTGAATTTGTTTTGCAAGTTTTAATAAGCTCATAGCCTCAACCCTTTCCCTTAAAAATGGGAAACATAATTCTCAAATTTGACCTTCTCATGAGATGTCCTCTATCAGAGTTTTCTTCTCAACAGATTTCTGGGTTAGGGTTATCTTTCCCTGAGGAGGAAGTGAGTTCTGCTCCATTATGCTTCACTCTCAGGCAGTCAGGGACAATGAGAACCTTCTTCAGAACAGTCTTTATCTTACTTCAGGCACCTTCTGTAGTTCTAACTGGAAAACCTCTGTCAAAATCTGCATAGCAACATGACTGTGAGACTCTGAGGAACTCCATTTCTGAGTGTGCAAAACAGGGTCTTGCCCACAGTTCTTTTTTATTTTTTAATTGATTGCACACACATAAACATATGTACATACATACATATTACATAGTATCCATGGTTATTAACAACAACTCCTGTTTTACTGAGTGCTTACTATAGGCTAAACACTGTTCTGGTCACCTTATATGTTTTACTTAAATCTCCACAACTGGTTTCTAATGTAATTATTATTCTTATTTTAGAGAAGGAGAAACTATGGTTTATGGGATTTAAACAGTGATATCAAGAGCACACAATAAGTGAGTGGACCACTCTTATTTTTCAAATTTTATTACACAGCTATTAAGTTCATCAACTACTTGGACACTGGTAAATCAGAAGATAAGACCCTTCCTCTATTGGTGGCTTTCAAACCCAATACTTACAAAAATCATGAGTGTTTTTATGAACGCTGAAATTCAGGTTAGAAATTAAGTCAGCATCTCTTGAAGGACCCAGGAATTGGTATAGTTTAAGGATTTCTAGGGATTCACATATACAATACAGGTTGAGAGCTACCATTCTATTATGTGCTTTTATTGCTAGAAGAGAAGACTCATTAAGAATCAACTGATGTTGTGGGATAATGACTGCAACACAAAAATAGTTTATGACTCTGCTAAATATAAGATTACTCTGGTTGGCAGATACCCTATTGTTTAAGTGGATAGCACTAAGGAACTCCACTCAATAGGTCAACCTGTTCAGCTGCTTGGTAAGGTAGAGATGCCTTCTACATAAATCCATATTGGCAGGACTGCATCAGCATTCAGTGTTAGCTCTAATAAAGTGTCCACAAGGTTCTTTTCTGTGGTCAAGGTCACTAGTGGTAACAACCGCTCTAAAAAATTTCAATACAAGATTGGTTTGAAGTGCTTTATGTGCTAAGAATTCTGAGTCCTTAACCAAGCACTTGTTCTCAGTGTTTGAACAAATTCAAAACCTTAAGGAGAAAATTGATTTCTATTCACAAGGACCTTGGTGGACACATTTGTGTGGAACAGGGAAGCTCTCAATCTGAGCAAGTAGACAAATCAGGAGCTCTCATGATTATAGCAGAATGTCATCAAGGCTGCTGGAACCAAATGAAGTTAAAAGTTTATGGGCTATCTTCCTGAAGTTAAAAGTCTATCAAATGCTGAATATCTGAGCACTAACCATACTGATAACTTTGAAGAAATTATAAATCAATATTTTCAAAAGTGAATATGAAAACCACAAATGAGAGAGAATTTCTAGGGTACATGAAAACTTTCTACTCCTCAAAATTTTCTAAGCATCTCAAACTGTAACATATATATGAATTACCTGGGGATCCAGTTAAAATATAGATTCTGATTCAGTAGATGTGGGAAGGACTTGAGATTCTGCATTTCAAATAACATTCTAGAAAAAACAATAATTCAAGTCCATGGACTTCAGTTTTAATGAGCAAACCTTAAGCAACATTACTGTATATGTGTGGTTGACGAGTAAGTCTTGCCTGTCATAACAGAGAAAAACATGACGCTGAGGCTAGAGGAAAGTAGTCCATAGATTGGGAAGACCATAAATGACTCACAACCCAGAGAGGAGACAGAGAGCGAGAAAGGGAAGGGGAAACTGGCACATGAAGTGGAAAAAATCTATTTTTTCCTCCTTCTGATGAAGAGTGGGATGTATGAATAAGTTTTATAAGCACTCCAAGCAATCGAAATCAAAGTGAGATGCATTAAAGCAAGAGTAGGGTTTAAGACTGAGGCTGGTGTCAAAAAAGAGAAATCAGGCCCAGAAATACTTCACCAAAAGGCCTACCTTTTCAATCAGGAATCAGGCCCCAGAGCAGAATGTAGGAAACTCATGTAAGAATCCCAGCTTCATAATCCCAGCACTGACATATCCTCCCAGTAACAATTCTTAGCCTGCTCATTATCCCCACATGTAACCCATTGCCAATCATGACGTTGAAGTGCAATAAGAGTTATGGGATGAGGGCCATCAGCTTGTGTACCCTCTAGGAGCTGATTCGAAGAAGAATCACAGAACTACCCTAGATCTGCTGGTTCAGAAGCTGCAACAAGTTCTCCAGGAGATTCCCATGCACATTCAAGTTTGGGAGTCATTGTTACATAGAAGTATCTATGTAAGTATCTATCCATAGATGCTGTGGTTGCCTGTGCTGAGGAGATGGGAATGAGAAATAGCTGCAATTATCCCTAATTATCCTTTCCAAGATAGGAGATTCTGTAGCCAGGATGCCATGAACATTTGGTTAAGTCTTACCCTACTGGCTGACAAAAAACAAGGTCTCAGTGAAGCTTGTTTGAACCTAACGCTGCTGCACAAATCAGACATTTTCTCTGATTCTTAAATTTACATGGACAGTTTTGAATTTTGAACTGTAAATTACCTAAATCTTAAAGTCAGGAACTTTGCCTGGATCTGATTCTAATGAAATATATATTCTAATGGTACAATTTATTGATTCATTCTCCTTAAAAGTGCTTTAATTTGGTCTATGTGGTTTATGGTTGAACTCCAATGGATACTTTAAGTTTAATTTGTTGGAACTGTGTTGAAACAAATGGAATTTGAACTGGAATCAAGAACTTCTGTTCTAATTGTTATTCTGACACTGACCTTCTCTGTGACCTTGGATGGGTTACTAAGCTCTTCTGGACACAGATTCTCATTTGTAAAATGGTCAGGGTTTGATTTGATGATGATTAATATCTCTCCCAGTTTTAAATAGTACAACATCAAATAACCATTGACTAATGTAGGAAATGGTTGGTTTAATTTCTTTCAGAATTAAGAGTCAAAGCTGATTTTTCCCCTTTCTGAATAAATATCAGATAGTTATATCTGTAATAAATCATGGAAAAACACTAGGGTTTCCCCAACCCCCAACATGAAGACTAGAATGACAGTAAGTCAATTATATCTCTGAGATTGTCAGGGAGAAGGTCAGTAGGACGCATCCCTGATGCTCATTCCTCTGAGATTGAAAGAAGCCCGTTTAAACATAGAAACCAAGGATTGGAAGGTCTAATGAAGGTCATTTAATCAGCCAGACATCTGATGCTCTAGTCTCCTTCGCAGTGTCTCTGTCTACTCTGCATAGATAATTCTAGGGGAAGGAAACTCAGTTACTTTTAAGTCCATTGTTCAATGTTGGACAAGGAATTAATGCATTCCTTGATTTAAAAGTAAAATCTTTCTGCAGAAGATATCTTCCCTAGTCCCAGGTCTACTTCCTGAAGTTACTCAAGATTAATAACACTTCCTTTTCACAATAACACTATAACTTTTTAAATATGTCTAGTTCTCCCTCACCTTTGCCAGATTCATCCTTTCTCCAGAATATATGCATAATATATTCAGTTATTTCTTTATGATTGGGCTGTAAGACCCTAATTGAGGCTGTTGCACTTCTCAAATAAGTTCCTGTTTGCCCAGTTTCATTGCAAACTATGGTGCTCAGAAATAAACTCAGTACCCGAGAGTGTGAACAGTCTAGAACAGAATGTGGTTATCAGTTTGCCTTACTAGATACCAGAACCTATTAGTATATCTTCAGATCACAAACAGTGATCTGATTCATCAAAAATGTACATGTCTTAAAAAGAAATCTCTACAACCATTAAACCAAACAGTATGCTTCTGAAGAGCACTGAATGATAAGAGAATACCTCATGATAAATTGTGAGCTAGTTTCCTAAGATGGTGTCTTCTGTGTTTTCTCTCCCTTCCTGTCCCTCCTTCCCCCTCCCTCTCTCTTTTTCCCTCTCCCCTTACCCTCCCTCTCTTCCCTTTCTCCTGCCTCCCTCTCCCCTCCTCCTTCTTTCTCCTCCCTCCCTCCCTTCCCCTTCTCCTTCCTCCCTCTCTCCCCTTCCTCCCTCCCTCAATCCCTCCCCCAAACCCTCTTGCCCAGGATGAGCCACTCTCCAGGATAAGTGGGGTCCTTTCCGCTACCTCATGGATTCTGGACTAGGCCTGTGATAGGTCTGATCAGTGGAATGTGGAGGGGTTCTGGTCTAGTACCATTGAAGTGGACGGCTAAAGACATGGCAGCTGCTCCTTTTGTGCACTTGGAGACCAGCTGCATGTGTTAAGGATAGCTCCTGCTGGAGAGAGAAATCACATAGGGATGTCCTGGAGATGAGAAAGTGCCTGGAGCAATGGGCCCCACCAGTTACACTAAGGTCAGAAACTAGTGATGCTGCTGGGCCCTGTCCAGATAGATGACCCACAGAATCCTGGGAAAATCCTGGGAAAAGCCAAAACAGTTGCTTTACCCCACTGAGTTTTGAAGTTCTTTCCACACAACAATAGATAACTAAAATATACCATTAGGGTGAAAAAAAAAAGCAGCATACAGAATAGCAAAGCAAGTGTTCTTTATCTTTAAATATTTCTGTATGTTTGTATATATGTATATGTAGAGTTTAATTACTTATATTAATACACAAACATGTCAGTAGTTGTTATCCTTGGGAAAGAGTTATCAGTGGTAGCTTTAAATCTTTCTGTTTTCAGTTTTTTAATACTTTATTATAAAAAATTCTTACTTTCACATTATTTCTTTTAACAAGTACTTCACATGATTGATTCATGTCAACTATACATGGATGTGTATGTATGAAAAAAATAGGTCTCCAAAGGCAGTTTTAACATAGCTCATTCCTAAGACAATGGCAGAGAAGGTACATGTTTTATACTGTCTAAACAGAACACATCAAGAATCTCTTGCCTTGAAATACTTGCTAACTCCACTGGAGAAAGTTCTCAGGCTGTACAATTCAGTTATTCCACTATTGTAAAGCTCCGGTTTATGCAGTGATGAAAGAGCAGTTACCATGGCAACAAATATGACTGAATATTAGACTATGTTTAAAACTGGCAAAAGTGTCCTTTCAGGGTTTCCTCTGAGGAGTAATCCTTGTCTAAGAATTGAATCTTTTTCCTCTCCTGTGAGAAAAATGGTGTGAGAGCACCTTGTCTAGTCCTGGGACACAGACAAAATGAGGACAGGCCAGAGTAGACTGAAATCCATGTTTCAACAAAAGACCCAAGCCACAAAGGAGCCTCTTCCTATTCAATAATCTGGTTTCTTTTCACATGTCCCCCACCCCCCACCCCCCACTCCCCAGCATTGGTTGCTTTGCCAGCTTTGGATCCTTCCTGTCCTAATTCTCTCAACCCAGGACTCTTTTTTTCTCTAGTTGCCTTTCTTCTCAATTTACATTCTGATGCACTTTCCTTCTTCTTCTTCCTCTGACCAACTGTAGGTATGCTCTCAGTTCATTCTCCATCCTCCCATTTCCCTCCTCACATTCTTGTTCTCTGAAGTTCTTTATTCCTATTTTTGTTCTCTTCTCACCATTTCCACACAACTTCCAAGTCAGAGCTGTAGCCTAACCTGTTGTCCCCCACACACTCTACCGCCTACCCACAGGGTACCTCACTTGGAAAAAGCACCCCCCAGTATGAGGTACTACTTAGTTTCCAGTTCTTGCCTCTCCTCTCACCATGACACTAGTCAACACGGGCTCTCAGCTCCTACCTGTGGACTGTTGTCGTTCTAGGAAGTTATCCTATTAACTTTTTCACCTCCCTATCTTGCCCAATTCATTCCCGCAGACTGGAATGCATCCCATCCATCTGACTAGTGCTCCTGGAGTTAGAAACAACATTGGCATTAAGACACTTCACCATGGGCTGGGCCAGATCTCCTCCTTGCTCCGCATTCCTTAGCATCTGCTATACTGTAACATCATTGTTTGAGTCCAGTCTGGCTCCCCCTCTAGGCTATGAGCTCTTTAAGGTCAGGGATTATCAACATTTCAAAATGTCTGGGACTCAGTAAAAGCATATCTAAGGGGAAAGTTCATAGCAATACAGGACCATATAAAAAACCAAGAAACCATCCAAAGAAAAAACCTCATATCCCAGATCGAAAAGTTAGAAAAAGAACAACAGGAAAACCCCAAACCCAGCAGAAGACAAGAAATAATAAAGATAAAAGAAGAAATAAATAACCGAGAAACCAAAAAAACTATCCAAAAGATCAACAAATCTAAGGTCAGGGATTGTGTCTTAGTCATTCTGATTCCCTGGAGATGGAATGAATAAATGGACATGTCATCACATCTCAAAATCAACACTCTCAAGTTGTCCCCAATAGCCTTACTTCCTAATGATACAAGTTCCATAGATTTTTCATCTTCGAGGTATCATTTCTAAATGTCTTTTATTCTATAAATTTTGATGATACTTTTGTTACAATTTTCAATCAATTAGCATTTGCTCATTGCCACACTGTCTTATTCCTCTTCCTCAGTTCAGACTCCATCTCATCCAAGGAGGCTGCCAGGCCTCCATGATCTGGCACTTTCCTCATCTAGGTCACTCTGTACCCAGACACCAGATTCAAGGCCTTAAATTTTGCCACTCTAGGTCCAAAATCTATACCTTGATATGATGGACCCATGGCCTCCTGCTATGCACACCCTGCCTACATCCTCCTCTCCATTCTCCTGCTCCTTTTCTCCATCCATCCTGGAATTTTTCCTTCTACCCTTTCCTTTTAACCCCCCAACTGCCCGCATATTTGCTTCCATTGTTGCCACTCCCCCATGCCTGCCATTTAATATTCACATATTCAGCTTCCTACCTCCTTAGAGTTCAGCCACCTAATCTTCTGTTGTGATCTTCCTTATTTGGAAATAAACTATTTACAGATATAATTAGCTAAATGAGGTTATAGGAAGCAGGGTGGGATCAACTTTGTCCATGTGAAAAAGGAAACTGGAAAGAGGCAAGCACACCAGGAGAAGAATGCCATATACAGGCCTAAGAGAGACCGAACAATTCCTCCCCTCCTAGCACTCTGGAGAAAGCAGCCTTGCTGATACCTTGATTTTGGACTTCTAACCTCCAGAACTGTGAGACACCTCTATTTTAAACCACCCAGATTATGGTATTTTGTCCCAGTGGTGTCATATATCAGTTCTCCCAGGTTTAAATTCTCTTTTCATTTATGAGCTCTGTTTAGCGGCTCTGTCAGAGGTGTTTGCCCGCTGCCTGAAACCTGTTCTCTGCTTGTGTCATAAGCACGTTTCTGACTTCCTAACAAGATTCTGATTCC